>PVKP010003636.1:0-106266 GCA_004027715.1 Plecturocebus donacophilus | reverse complement strand
GTTCCAGTCACCTGTTGAAAAGGCGCCGGGATCTGTGTGATTTCCCCTGTGGGGACACACTGCGCAGGCTGAAACAGTGGCGCTGAGATTCGTAGCGCTTTTTTGCCTGGGAATCTCCTGGGCTGGCTCCCTGATTCAGTCCCCTTTTTAATCCGCCTTCCCGCAGCTCCACTCGCCAGTTAAAAGGGCACACAGACCAGTGGATTTTGTGCGGAGAACCGCCACGCCGGGGCGCAGGCAAAGCAGCCGCGCCGGCCCAAACAGCCGCGCCGGCCGAAACAGCCGCACTGGCGACCCATGGGGCTGCTCCGCCTGGGGATCTCCTGGTCTGGGGGTAATAAAAATCTGTCTGGAAATGCGGCGTCCACTCACCCTCTGCACTTTCACTGGGAGCTGCAATCCTGAGCTGCTCCTATGCGGCCATCTTGGATCCTCTCCTGTACTTATTTTATTTTTAACAAGAGAGGCAAGAGACATCAGTTAACATATGTAAAGTGAACATTAGTTTAGTCTGGAAAGGTGGGATAACCTGAGGCAAGGAGGGGATTTTGGGGCTTTCAGATCACAGATAGGTGGGAGACAAATGGTTCTATTCTTCTGAGTTTTGATTAGCCTTTCCAAAGGAAGCAATCAGATATGCATTTATCTCAGTGAAACTGAATAGAATGGGAGGCAGGCTGGCCCCAAGCAGCTCCCAGTTTGCATTAACACAGACATTTTTAAATATCTAGCAAAGACAAATATAAAATTCAGACAAAATATATGTCGATGATTCTGAAGGCATTCTTGATTTTTTTTTCCACATGTTAAATCTAACTTATTTAGTAAAGTTATACTTTAAGTCACATTAACTTGAAAATCTCTTAGACTTAATTACTTAATTTATGAGTGTGCTTTTACTTATAAGCCAATTTTGGTAGACACAACATATAACAATAATGTACACACAAATAAACACATCTAGACATGTATACATACACACAAATGAAGATCCAGTAGCTTGAAACTTTAGCCGTGAGGTGTTACATGTAAAATTTTGGTGCTGTAACAGAAGTGGAACTTGAATGTAAACTTTCTCTCAGCAAGGCAACTTAACTTTCTGCAGAAAGGGTACACTTGCCAGCAGTACAGATCGGCTAATAATTCAAAACTTTTCCTAAAAGGGTAAGGAAAGAGGAAGACATTTACAAAAGAGCTAAAGAAGCAATAACATTTCCAAATAAGGAAGGGGAATTAACTATGGGCAGAGGCTTGTGTGGGCTTGTCCAGACATGTCAGGGCAAATATCTGGGCTATAGTATAAGAACTAGGAACACAGAATATATTTATTTTGCTTTATTTAATTATAGCTAACAGCTACTTAGGATTTTTTTTTTTTTGAGATGGAATCTCACTTTGTCACTCAGGCTAGAGTGCAGTGGTACACTGGTGCAATCTTGGCTCACTGCAACCTCCACTGCCCAGGTTTAAGCAATTCTCCTGCCTCAGCCTCCCAAGTAGCTGGGATTACAGGTGTGCACCACCACGTCTGGCTAATTTTTGTATTTTAGTAGAGATAGGGTTTCACCATCTTGGTCAGACTGATCTTGAACTCTTGACTTCTGATCCACCCACCTCAGCCTCCCAAAGTGCTGGGATTACAGGTGTAAGCCACCTTACTTGGCCACTTAGGATTATTAACAAAAGGCTTTAGAGTAAATCAACCTCTGAAGAAGCTAATATTCATCTTTATTAAGCTAAGAAGCATGACAGTTATGTTTATTTATAATATCAGGTGGAGAGGAAGAAAAGTATTTGAAAAAATAATGGCAGAAAGCTTCACAAATGTATTGAAAAATAATAACCTACACATTCAGGATGTTCAATAAACTCCAAGTTAAGATAAATGCAGAGATCCAGAAGGAGACACAGCATAGGAAAAGTGCTGCAAGTCAGACAAGGAGGAAATATCGAATGCATTAAGATAAAAACAACTCATCGCTTATGCAAAAAACCAATAAGACTTATAACTGACTTCTCAGCAGAAACACCAGAGGGCAAAAGTCAGTGAAAAAACATTTTATTAGGCATGAAAGAAAAAAAACAACTGACAAACACTCCAGAGAACTATATATCCTGCAAACATGTCTTTCAAAATTGAAGGTGAAATAAGACTTTCTCAGCTAAACAAACAGAGAGTTGGTTGCTAGCAGTCTCACCTTACAAGAAATATTAAAAGATTTTCTACAGTCTGAAAACAAGTGAGACCAAGTGGTATTCGAATCTACATGAGAAAACGAAAGGCACTGATAAAGTTTATTATATTATTTTAAATAAGTGCAAAAATGCATATTCTTTCTTCTCTGAAGTGATTTTAAAAATTGTGTGTGTGTGTCTATATAAACATATAAAACATATAGGTATATATAGTTGGGCTTATAACATGCAGAAATGTACTACTTGTGTAATGTATTTGACAATAACAGCACAAAGTAGATGGAAGTGAGCAATGCTATACTAGGTAAGTAAATGACCTCAGATGGTAAAGTAATAATTATAAAAATGTATTGTTAGGTTTTTAACATTAATAGATGTAATATTGTATAACAGTAATATCACCGAAAAAGGGAAATGGAATAGAAATTTGTGGGAGTAACATTTTCAGATGTCATGGGAATTAAATTCATTTAAGTTAAGATTCTGATAAGTTAAGAGGTATATGGTAAACTCTAAAGCAATCACAAAGAAAATAACTCAAAGAAATGTAGTAAAAATAATCAAAGAAATTAAAATGTTACACAAGAAAATATTCATTTATTGGAAAAGAAAGCAGCAAAAAACGGACTGCTAAGCCTCTATGCTCAGCCCACTCCCACCCTGTGGAGTGCACTTTTGTTTTCAATAAATCTCTGCCTTTGTTGCTTCGGGAAAAAAAAGAAAGAAAGAAAGTAGAAAAAGAGGAATAGAAACAAGAGATAAGACATATAGAAAATGAAAAGTAAAATACAGGCCTAAACCCAACTGTATTAAAAACAACATTGAATATAAATTGAAAAATCCAATAAGAAAAAGATTGTCAGACTGGATTTCAAAAATCTGACTTTGTGTTGTGTAAAAGAGACACAATTTAAATTCAAAGACCCAAATGAAATAAAAAATCAAAAGATGGAAAAAGGCATATTAAGGAAAGAGCCATCACCTGAAAGCTCTACTGACCTCCGACAAAATAGACTTGAAACAAAAGATGCCACAGGAGATAAAAGGGGATCTTCTTTAATATAAAAGGGTCAATACACCTGAAAGATACACCAATTACAAACCAATATCAGAGTCACTAAATATATAAGAAATACTGACAGATATGAAGAGAGAAATAGTTCAACAATAATAGTTGGAGACTTCAATAACCTACTTTCAATATGAGATTAAAAAAACTAGGCAAAATTTCCACAAGGTATGAGACTTATGCAATACTACAAACCAAGTAGGCCTAACAGACTCTGTAGAACCCTAAACCCATCAGCTGCAGTATACACATTTTTCTCAAGTCCACATGGAACATTCTCCAGGGTATACCATTTGCTAGGCAGTTAAACAAGCCTCAACAAATGTACAAAGAAAAAATGATACAAAGTACATCCCTGAGCAAAATGAAATGGAATTAGCAATTGATAGAAGGAAAAAATTTGGAGCTCCCACAGATATATAGGAATTAAACAATACACTCCTAAACAACCAATGAGTCCAAGAAGAAATAAGTAAAATCAGAAAATACTTTGAGATTACTGAAAATGAAAACATGACATACTAAAAATTATATCATGTAGCTAAAGCAGTATTTAGAGAGAAATTCATAGCTGTAAATGCTTATATTAAGAAAAAAACCCTCAAATCAATAACTTAAACTTCCACCTTAAGACATTGGAAAAAGAAGAGAAAACTAAACCTAAATCAAGCAGGAGAAAGAAAATAATACAGAATAGATTAGAAATAAATAGAGACTAGAGAAACAATAGAGAAAATCAGTAAAACCAAAAGCTTATCTTTGAACAGACAAATTAACCTTTAGCTTGAATGACCAAGGAAAGAAAAGACTCAAGTTGCTAAAACTGGATATGAAAGAAGGGACATTACTACTGGCCTGAAAGAAATATAAAGGATTATAAAGGAATACTCAATAAAATATTAGCAAACCAAATCTAACAACATATAAAAATAATTATACAGCATGACCAAGTGAGACTTATCTCAGGAATGTAGGGTTTGTTTAACATCTGAAAATGAATTAATCCAATACAACATATCAATAAATTAAGAAACAAAAATTGCATGCTCATCTCAATAGACACAGAAAACATTTAACAAAAAACAATGACATTTTGTGATTGAAAAATCCTTAAGAAATAAGGAATAGAAGGAAACTTCCTCAGCCTAATAAAGGGTAACTCTGGAACCCATATCTGACATCATACTTACTGGAACAAACTGGATGCATTCTTTATAATATCAGGAACAAAACAAGGATGTCTGCTCTCACCACTTTTCTGCAGTGTACTAGCTATTTTAGCCAGGGCAGGGAAAATAATAAAAAGCATCTAAATTGGCAAAGAAAAGGCAAAACTACCTATTGAAAGAGTACATGATCTTGTATTTAGAAAATCCTAAGGAATACATACATATGCGTACACACACACACACACACTAATACAACTAATAAATGAGGTCAGCAAGGTGGCAGAATACATAATCAATACACAAAACATATCACAATAAACAGTCTGAAAATAAAATCAAGAACACAATGTATTTATAATAGCATCAAAAAGAATACAATAGTATTATATTTAACAAAAGAAGTGCAAAAGTAATATTCTGAAAACTGCAAAACATTGTTTAAAGAAGACCTAAGTATATGCAAAAACAACTCATATTTATTGATTAGAAGACTTAACATTTTTTAAATGACAATGGTGTACAAATTGTTCTAGCAATTTAATTCCAACTATCAGAAGCTCTATTAGAATCCCAGTTAACTTCTTTATAAAAATTGAGAAGCTGATTCTAAAACTTATATGGAATTGTGAGCATCTCATAATAGCCCAAACAATTTTGAAATAGAAGCTCAAAATAAGAGAATTTATACTTACTGATTTCAAAACTACAAAACCATGATAATCAATACAGTGCGGTACATATAGACATTCCTCAGTATACCCAAATTTCCTGATACAACTCAATAGTTATGTTCAAAAAAATGAAGGTAGATATTTAATTTTTGTCATACAAACATTAACTCAAAATAAATCAAAGATCTAATGTAAGAGTAAAACTAAAAAATCTTGGAAGAAAACATAGGGCTAACACCTCATTATCTTGGTTTTGACAAAGAATTCCTAGATTTAGAACCAAAAGCATAAATAACAAAAATAAAAATAATAAAATTGAACCTCATCAACATTTAAAAATTTTGCACTTTAAAGGACATTCTTTTCTATTTTTTTTTTATTCTAGAGAATAAAAAAAAATCTACAGAATGGGGAAAATATTTTCAAATCATATAACTGATACGCTAATTTTATCTAGAATACATAAACAACACTTACAACTTGATAATAAAAAAGCAAATAACCCAATTAAAAGAGAAGCAAAGAATCTGAATAAGTATTTTTCTAAGGAAGATATACAAATAGCCAATAAGCGCATAACAAGTTTGATATCATTAGTCATCAGGGAAATAGAAATTAAAATCACAATGAAACTCTACTTAAACACAGTAGTATGACTAGTATCAGAGAGTCAGGTAATAACAAAAGTTAGAAAGGATACAGAGGAATTGAAACTCTCATAGACTGCTGGTGATTGAAAAATCCTTAAGAAATAAGGAATAGAAAACATTCTATTTTTTGCAGGTGGGGGTCTAAAATGATGCTGCTGCTTAGAAAGAGTGCAGTAGTTCCTTAAATGATTAAACATATCGTTGCCATATGACCTAGGTATTTCACTTCTAGGTATATACTCAATAGAAATGAATACACACAAATGTAAATGAACACACAAAATAATTTTATGTAACCCACGAATGAAAGAATAAATCAAAATAATAACAAGAAAGCATTTTGAATTTTGTGAATATAAAACTGAAGTGAAGACGCACCATGTCAACATTTGTAGGATGAAACTAAAGTAGTACTTAGAGGAAAACTGATAGTGTTTAATGAGTATATTTGGAAAGTCTCAAATAAATGACCAGAACTTCCACCTTAAGAAACTTTAAACATAAGAACAAATTAGGTTCTGGTTTCAAACTGGGTTATAGAAGCAGGCTGGCTTCACTGACTCCCATCTGAAGAAAACCAAGCCCAAATATCCCATGCCGCAATATTTCAGAATTCAAATATGATGATGTGACAGTTCCAGGGCCAAAGAGAAATGAAAAAACTCTAGCAGATAATAAGGAAATTGGACTTTCGGATCCATAACACCCTTCCTCCCAATCTGACGTACCAAGCTTGCAGAAAATTTCCATCTGACTCATGTTTCTACATTGGAAAAAGCGAGCTTGGGGATGGATATCCAGCTTTCTCACCATTTTGGGTTCCCTGGCAGGAGATCTGTCCCTGCTTCAATTCATCGGAAGCATTGAGAATGCCTGAAGAAAGAAATAGCCCTTAAGACAGCCAGAAACAGAAGGGAAAGGCAGGACTACCATCCCCAGCCGTGGAAACTTTGCTCTGTAACTCTGTCAACATATTTGCCAAATCAGAGTGGCTGTTTAGGGGCATCAGATGGTAGGTTTCTTTCAGAGGTCCTCTGGGCCCAACCCCCTCACCAGCCTTCCCATGCTACTAAAGTATCTCCTTCAGGACCTCCCCCATTTAGGACCAGTAGCACTCTGATGATTTACCAGAACCAAGACAAATCCGGGCTTAAGGTGCCATGTAATAGTGCCAAGAAAGGGGCAGCAACCTGTTGGAGAAATTAACAGGTAAATTATAAAGAATCTCTAAATGAACAAATCAAAGAAAAACCAAAATAAGCCAGATAGAGAAGAGCAGAATAAATTACTAATCTTTCAGAGCAAAGACACAGACATACATTCACAAGAAACAACAGCAAACAGCAAACCATGACCTCAAAAGAACAAAGCAAGGAACCAATGACTGACCCTAAATAAACAGCAATATGTGAACTCTCTAAGAATTCCAAATAGTAATTTTGAGAAACTCAGTGATCTCCAAGATCAAAGGTGCTAACAACACACATTCAGGAAAGGTGAGTCTCTTCAATAAATTGTTCTGGGAAAACTGGATAACCATATGCAGAAGAATGAAACTAGGCTTTTATCTCTCACCATATACCAAAGTTAAATCAAAATAAATTAAAGACATAAATGTAAGACACAAAACTATAAAACTACTAGAAGAAAACATTGGAGAAACACTTTAGGACATTGGTCTGGGCAAAAATTTTTTGTGTAAGACTTCAAAAGCGTGGGTAATCAAAGCAAAAGTAGACAAATGGGATTACATGAAGCTAAAAAGCTTCTGCACAGCAAAGGAAACAATGAAAAAAGTAAAATGACAACTCACATTATAGAAAAACTTGCAAACTATCCATCTGACAATGGATTAATACCAGAATATATAAGGAGCTCAAACACCAATAAAAAAACATATCATCCAATTTAAAAATGAGTAAAAGTTTTGAATAGACATTTCTCAAGAGAATACATACAAATAACCAACAAGCATATGAAAAATTACTCTACATCACTAATCATTAGAGAAATGCAAATCCAAACCACAATGAGATCTCATCTCACTTCAGTTAAAATGGCTTTTATCAAAAAGACAAGGAATAGTGGATGCTGGTGAAGATATGAAGAATGGGGTACTTTCTGACTCTATTGATGGGAGTGTAAATTAGCACCGTCACTTTGGAAAACTGTATGGAGGTTCTTCCAAAATCTAAAAATAGAACTATCATATGATCCAGCAATTTCACTATGGGGTATATATCCAAAAAATTTGAAATCAAGCTCCTGAAGAGATCTGTACACCCATGTTCATTGAAGTGTTATTCATGATAATAGCCGAGATATGTAAACAGCCCCAATGTTCATCAACAGATGAATGGTTAAATGATGTGTGATATATACACACTTGTAAGCTTAGATTAAATGGACAAATTCACTTAAATGTGCAAAAATAAATTACTTTAATAGCGTATGTATGTTAATTCTGTAATCAATTTAAGGAAAAATTTGTACCAATTCTACATAAATTACTCTAGAAAATTGAAGAAGGAATACTCCACAACACATTTTCTGAGGTTGTTATTACTTTGAACCAAAGACATTTAATAAAGACTACAAACAAGTATTTCCATGAAGATAGATGCAATTCTCAACGAAATTTTAGCAAACCAAATTCAACTACATATACATATTTCCATATGTATGTGTGTATATAAATGTGTGTATATATGTATATGTGTATATATATATGTGTGTGTGTATATAAATGTGTGTATATACGTATATGTGTGTGTATATATGTGTGTGTGTATATATATATGCATGTGTGTGTGTGTAAAGATAATATGGCATAATCAAGTGGGGCTTATTCAGAAAGTCAAAGTTGGCTTAATCTTAGAATATCAATTGATGTAATTATTTGCATTGCAAGATAGAGAAAGTGAAATATCATCTCAATAGAAGCAGAAAAAAAAAGTTGATAAAAACTCAACTTTCACTCCTGATAGACTTATCCATAAATTAGTCCTGAAAGAAAACCTCCTCGACTTGGCAGTATTATAGTTTTGGGTAGAAAATACGTTTTCAATAAAAATCTTTCTCTAGAAATGTCTATACTCTGTTTGGTGGTTTAAACTAAAACTATCTGTACCTACCATTATAGTCATCTTTTGATATGTGTAGTGGATTGATTTCAGAAAACTTACTCCCCAGACCAAAATTCCATGCATATGCAAGTCCCACAGTCAGCCCTGGGGAACGTGAAAATATGTAAAGAAGGCCCTGTGTATATGTGGTTTTATATGTTGTGAATACTGCATTTTTGATCTGCATTTGGTTGAAAAATCCACTGATAAGTGGACTAGACCCCTACAGCTCAAACTTATGTTGTTCAAGAATCAACTATATGATGAAGACTTACATAGAGACATACAGAAATTTTTCTTTCATATTTGATTATAGTATAACAAGTGTAGGTATAGATACAGTTTAGTTGCAAGAAAATAAATTGCCTGCTGATAACTGGTACAGCCTCCTCCCATGATGAAGTTGAATGTAAATGTAAAATAGGAAATTGTAAAGAACGTCATACATTGTATGAAAAGTCATACAATGTTCTTTCTTTTCTAGGTTCATGTTCTCTTTATTGTTTTCTTCATTACAAACCCTCATTTTTAAAGAGTCACTCAAAAAGAGCTTGGCAAATTACTATCTAAATGTTTTTAGAAAGTTCTACCCAATTTGATAGCACTATGACCTATTCAACTAAATATTACCTGTGACCCAGATCGACTAAATAGAACTCTTTAAAGACCCATTTTCCATCCAGGAAATTATGTAAGACTATTGCTTTGGTTTTGGTTTTGTTCTTGCTTGTTTTAAAATATCTCCTTACTTTGTTAACTAGTGAGGAATATTTATTACTTTGATAATTTTTCTGTTCTAGCTTTACTTGTGATATTATGTACTATCATGTTATTGGTTTTATTGGAGTTGGTTTTGGACAACCCTGTAAAGATGATTGAAATGTTTTAAAAAGGAAGTAGTACAGTGTAGTGGTTGGGAGCTTGCATTCTATAGACACATATCATGGGTTTGAATCTCTTCTTTTTAACTTACTAACTTTAATCTTCAGTAAATTTCTTATCTTTTATGCAACTCATTTTTCTTACCTCAAAATTAGAATAATAATAGTACCTACCTTATAAGGCTTGTAGGTGCATTAAATGATTCAAAATATATGAAGTACCTAGAAAAGTTCCTGGCACACAGTAAGTGCAAAGTTACGGCAGTATTATATTAAACCTTATGCTCTTCATTTGGGTGGGACAGACCTTTAAAAATGTCTACCTGATACTGTTTCAAATTAATTTCTAGAGTACTGTGTTTTGAAATATGGTATTTCCACAAAAATTTTGATAAAAACAAATGAAAGTTTTTAAACTTTTAATCATTTTAAGTCCTAAACAAGTAACATAGCCAAAACAAATCAGTGCTTCTGGCCTTCTGGAAATATCAAAAAGCAGAATTTGACCCAAAAGAAGGAGAAAATACAATTGCTTAGGATTTTTGCTTTGAAACCTCTTGGAAATTAAGATGATAACTCACATGATTACCTACCACAAAAAGAAATAAGAAACTCCAGTAGCACAACATTTTGAAAAATTGCTAAACTCATTCAATTGTTTGTATGTTGAACTAAACATATTTAAAATATAATTAAAGCATCTTTCACATATGTACAAATTTCATTCCCTTTACACTAGATGAATGTGTGCAAGACTCTGTGTTATATTTCATACTAATTAAGGACAAATTAGACTTGCAGCCTAATTCATATTTATTCACTCATCAAAAACATTTGAATGTTTTATATATCCCATGTAGTATATAAGGTATTGGAGATACAAAGTTGAAGAAAACAGATGTGGTTCTTGCCCTGATGGATCTTCCAATTTAGTAAGAGAGACAGGCAATCCATATATAAATCAACAAAATACTTAATGGTGGATGTCATGTACTATAAAGGAGCCAAACAATAAAATATTGTAGGGAAAAGAGAACAATCACTCAGTGAGTAAGCCACTGCTTTTAAGGGCATTGTTAGAAAGCCTGAGTGCACAAAATTTAAAACTTAAAAGTTTAGGAAGGAGTCAGCCTAGTGAAAATATGAAGACCATGGTTTGGACATTCCAAATACAAGATTCAGGAGCTATCAGTATAAAGGCTCTGATATGGAAGAATGCATGGTGTCTTTCAGCTTCTTTCTGAAGGTCAGAATTAGGGCAGGTAGAATAGCATAAGATAATGTGTTTGTGGTGGTCAGATCATTAAAGATGTAAGCCATGGTTAATAATATAGCAGTAAGAAGTCATTTTAAACAGGACAGTAATGTGATTTGTTTTGTATTTTGGTATTTCCACAAAAATTTTGATAAAAACAAATGAAAGTTTTTAAACTTTTAATCATTTTAAGTCCTAAACAAGTAACATAGTCAAAACAAATCAGTGCTTCTGGCCTTCTGGAAATATCAAAAAGCAGAATTTGACCCAAAAGAAGGAGAAAATACAACTGTGCTTCCTGTGTAGACGGTCAGTGGTGCGGGACAAAGATGGAAAGGAGGGAGTCTAAATAGATAAGAAGAGCTAATGATGACATTGACTATAACTATGGTCCTGAGTTTGAGAGAAGCAGACAGATTCAAAATACTTTAAAGTTAGAACAATTAGGATATACCGATATATTAGATATAGATATATATTATCTATATATATTGTATATCAATATAGATTTTTTTTTTAAAAGGAGAAATCAAAAGGTAATACTTAGGTGTTTGTTTTCATCTTTCTTGATTTGAGCAATTGAGTGAATACTGGTACAATTTAGAGTAAAATAGAAGACTGGACCAGGCTTAAGAGATAAAGAGAAATAAAATATTTAGTTCTGGTTATGTTTATTTAAAAATGTCCTTTAGAAAATAGGCAGTTGGATTTAAGAGTCTGAGGCTTAGAGCAGGAAACACATTCTGATAATGACCACATTCATATTTTTAGAGGCTGGAAAAGACAAGGAAAATTTATATTCCTTAAAAGCGGCAATCTATCAGTCTCAACTGTTGTGATTTTAAATGTCTGTTATTTTTTCTACTAAGGAAGATGCTTGTTTCTCAAAAAGTTTTATCTCAGGTCTGACATCACTGCATCATACCATCATAATTAATTAATGACTCCACAGATGAAAATCAGAGGGAACATACAACATTTTTTCATCAAATGATGTTTTGTGTCTCCCTCATTCATCAGGATTTCTATGCAACTTAGAAAATTAGTGTCTTTGTTGTTATGATAAATGCATATTAACCTACACAATACTTCCAGACATGTTCTCATGACTGAGAAGTAAATCTCTCATCTCATTATAATCAGTTCTCCTTTATCATATTAGAAAATTCATCTTCATTGCTGAAATTATAATTTTCAAATTTTTATTCTGAATATCTTATGTAAAATAAAACAATAAAGTTTAGTAAAATTCTATCTTAAAATGCAAGTGGATTCTGTTCATAGAAAATGTGGGATGTATTGTTACTAGATTAATAAAAAAAAACAATATTTTCAGTCAGCTTTCTACCAGTTATTGTAAAAAAAAAATGGGGGGGTATTTATTTGATAGGTAGGGAGATGACGGATTCCACACAACCTGAACAATTTTCATGGCCCGAGAAAGTTCCAAATAAGGAACTCATTTTCAACTTTCCCATCCTCATACAGAATTATAAACAAACAACAAAAAACTTTAGACTGCCCTCATTGGATAATGAGTCTGGCTAGAAGACAGGATCCAATCACCAATTATCATGAATATTGGGTTTTACCTTGATATGACATTTTCATATGTGGCTTATAGAACCTTTACCTTACTTTTAAATCAATGATCAGCAGATGTTTTCTGTAAGGAGCCAGATAATAAATGTTTGAGGCTTTTCAGACTATACGGTGTCTCAAAATTATGCAACTCTACCACTGTGGTTTTGAGCTAGTGAATTAAGTGGGGCAGTGTGGCTTAAGACACTCCATTTGTTTTTTTGAGATTTTTGTAGAAAAATAAGTAAGTTATACATTGACTCATGCTAAGAGATTATGATGCAGAATCACCTTTTAGCTATCACTGAAGAGAAAAGTATCATAATTCACCTTGTATTGAGAGATTATCAGGCACAATAATCACTAAGCCTGAGTATGATTACACAAGGTGGATTTGTGAAATTTCCATCATTGGAACTAGAAAATAGAGGATAAATACTACAGTCCTATTTCATCTGAACTGATATGCATGAGTCAGTCAAAAATTAAATTCATTTCTGAAAAGTTTTTTAGAGTGTCTCATCGTAAACAGCCACAAGACTCTCTTCAAATGTTGGCTTCAAAAGGCAGATGAAAGACAGTCATTTCAAAAAATACCTCTAGAAGTCAGTCAGCGATTTTCCATTATCTTATTCTACTTCTTCTCTAAGATGACTGAAAAAATTTGATTTTTGGCTAGTTGTCTGTTTTCTCCCATTGTCCTATTGTTTGTCCCCCAGTATTTATTCTGCCCTTTAAGACTCTTGGTTTCCTAATTTCTGGTAGTGACCTGATCTTGTGTATGTTTCACACATTCACAAGAGTTAGGACTCTGTAATCAACTGATATAATATTAACAGGATGCTTTATCCTGAGCTCCATGTTTCTCTGTATCTATTATATTTTTCTAATAGATCTCAGAACCAGAAATAACTTACAGGTAAATGAGGAGTATAAACACATCAATAATCACAATACACTCTAATAAACATATGATAGATGTTTGATTTAAGATTTTCATTTGGTATAGATCGATTAAAAGTGACTGTTACAATATTTTGTTCATACTTATAAATGGAACTCTACATATATCTAAGCCTGTGTATCCCCTAAAGACCAAAGTATCATATGGAATCTCTTCCCAGATATCAGTAGCAGAATATTAGGAACAAAAGAAACTCAATGCTTGGATGGCTTCTTGGAACTCCCCTCTCTGGTATTTTAATTGGTAGGGACCAGATTTCCTGAAAGTCTGAGAGTATCGATTGTAAGAATACAAAAGGGTAACTAACTATGGGCATATTCATTAGTTAGAGCTTGGGAGTGGCTTTGCTGGGTTGTTCTGGTTCAGAGTTTATCAAGAGCTTGCAGAGAAGATGGTGGCCAGCACTTCAATCATTTTGTGATCTTATTGAGAAAGGATAGTCCACTTCTCACATGGCTATTGGCAGGAGCCTCCATTTATGTTGGCTATTGGCAGGAGGCTTCAATTCCTCGTTGTCTGCTGGCAGGAGGTCTTTGTTCTTTGCTTCAAGGTTTCCACATAGGGTTTCTTGAGTGGCCTCATAATGTGGCGACTGGCTTCCTTCCAAGAAAGTGATCTGAAAGAAGGAGAGAAAATAAAGTCACTTTCACAATCTGCAATTATTTACAGAAGTCAGCCTGATTCAACCACACAAGGGCATGGAGTAGGAAACTTTTGAAGGCTGTCTTGGAGGCTGACCTACCTTAGTGGGGTTGGAATCATGGCAGGGAAGAAGGGGTGTTTATGTACAATATGCAAAAGACAGGGGATTTACCTGATTCGATTTTTATGGTAGAATAGAAAAACTGGAAAAAATACATAGAATTCAGATTGGAGGCTTGCCAGAAGAGAACTATAAAAGGGAAGCATAACAAGTTAAGAGATTCCTGGAAATATTTGTTGCTACTGGGAAAAACAGCCAAACCTTTAATATTGTTTTCAAATCGTCATATGGTCCAAACATTAGCTTGCTCTTAAGCCTCATCTCCTAGGATGCTTCTGTATTGCTGTGTCTCTATTCCAGACACATTGCCTGGCCTCCTGGAAGATCGTTAAATAAGTATGTTTCTGCCTTTAAACACATGCCCTACATTTGGAATGCTCTTTCCCACCCCTTTACATAATTATCCTCCATTCAGCCATCATATTAAGTCAGGCACCTGTCCTCCAGCCATAACCTTTGGACTCATGTTGTCTAACTATTTTTTCATGTATGACTAGATCTATTAATATCATCATCATCATCATTTCAGGGACATTTTAAACGTTTTAAATTATATAGCTATCAGTGTCCTTATTTAATCTCTAAACTAAAGATTAAGCTCTATAAGAAAAAAGAATCATATCTGCCTATTCCATGTGCCAAGCACAGTGCTTCGTAAATTAGTCATTTCTCATTTAAAGAATACACTATTCCATGAGATAGATGATAGGATATGAATTAGTGTGAGGATGAGAAGGTAGAAAGTAGATGGCACATTCGAAACATATGTTAAATCAAGACCAAGGCATGAAGGAAAGTGAGTTATCAAGAATAATACTAAATATCTGATATTTTAAAACTGAGAAATAGTAAAAGATTATAGGACAAGATAACAATACAAAATGAAGGCATTAACTTTGAGAATTTTATTCATCAGGTCCCAACCAGGAACGCAAAAAATACACTGTGTTAATTTCTATTTATTGCCCCTTACCTCCACATTTACCCCTCAGTGCCTGCTCTGCAGTAACGGACTGATTGCTTTAAACATTTCTCTTTAAGCACAGCACCATGTTAAGCTTTGTCAATAGAGGGCACTGGAGTCACACTACAGAAATAAGGGGCTTCTCTTCCCAGTTTGGGCTGTTTTGCTTTGGATTTTCAGCCTTCTCTGGCTCCTGCTGCAGTCTTTCTGCTGTGTGGGTGTGTAAGAACATTCAGTGATGACTTGTCCAGCCACACACCCAGAGGGCACAGTCTTTCAGTGACCTCGTAGGCGCAACCTAAGCCCTGCGATCACCTTCCCAAGGCTTATCTCCACCCGAACACACTGACACTGCGTGCGCCAAGCCCACAGGAACCACAGCAGGATCCAGATTCCCTCGGAGTCCTTGCCGACCAACCTGGCTTGCCAGCACCCTGGAGGTTTACCTCCTTCTTGTGTGATGAATGCAGACCAGCTTTGTCCTAGGTAACCTACCAAACTTCTCTGCTATTCCGTGAGCTGCAAACATGCCTTATCCAAGATGAGAACCCGTCTTGAAGAGGGTTCCACCTCCTAAGTTCATCTTCCTTTGGAAGTCACCCTCAGCATAGGGTTCCCTTTAGAATTGCTTCCATATATTTATAGCTCCTTTCCTATCATAGTTTAATAATTATTTCATATTAAATTCCTGTTAAATTTATTGCATGGTTTCTCTTCCTAGTTAAAGAATATGTATCAACTTCCTCTTAAAATAAAGAATATTTTATTCAGGGAACTGGTCATGCGACTCTGAAGAGCTGAGAAGCCAGTGGGGACCTCTGAGGGAGCTCATAGATTAGCCTCTGCAAGACGTTGCTACATTTTGAAGTCTGCAGGGACCAAGAGGAGAGGCAGCGTTACAAGGGCCAAGATGACACATTGGAAGAAAACTATGTCAACCACTTTGGCAAAATCTAGAGCTACAGAGGAGAGGCCATTGCTATCAGAGTCCCTGGCTGGCTTTTCCTTTTCTTCATCTGACTGTTTCTTGTAGGTGTCTCCCATTGGTTGAAATCAGCTGGTAAGGAGTTGACAAATGGGCCCCAAGAATGCATCTCCGGGATGGCTTGTGTGCAAAACACTGCAGATTAGGTGGAAACTGAAGGATGAATCCCAGAGCAAAAAGACCAATGATTGGCAGAGATATACTCACGTTTATGCATTAACAATCAGCTTCCAGGAGAACAATGTTCCAGGAGAACAATGTCCTTTTCTATAATGTTTTTCTGTGTTTCTGATGTACTATTCTTACTATGGATGGTTTCAAGAAGCAAACACAAACATCCCTGGACACTGAGTCTGGAAGGGATGCACATCATCACACCATGCATAGTAGTTCCACTGTGCAGATCCAATAGGCAAAAACAACCTCAAGATTATAGATGACATTAAAATAATAATTCAAAAGTAATGATTTATAATACTTATGACACTTCTGATTCAAAAGTAATTTATTAACTCTAATTTTGTATCATTTACTTTTTAATAATATCTATGGTTAACAATCGGCTCTTGTGAACATAATGGAGTTTTTTAAAAAATAAAATAAAATTGGCTTCTGAACTTTTATCAAGTAAATGCATGCAGATATGTATAATATTTTTGCTCCTATGGTATATTTAGATTATGACTTTTCAAAATATATAACAATAAAAGTTCCTTTGCTCCATTTATAATTCCAAAATAGCTAGAGACAAAAGAAGCTAAGTTTTAGAATAAAAGAAGAAAAGGTGCTTATAAAAAAATTCACAAGGAAATCAGGGGCATTTCTTTACTACACCAAAAGACTGCTGGTTAATAAAGAATTTAATATAGAGTTTCTCTCATTAAAGACATTTTTAAAATATTTAAACTGTGATGTATTATTATATTGATAAGTATACACATATTAATATAAGAAATATTTAATATATACTTTATAATGAAAATACATCAATATATATTTATGTGTGTATGTGTTTTTAGATTGCTCCTTTTTTAAAATAAAAATATTCCTTTAACCAAAAAAGTAGAGCATGTACATAAATACTGTGTTTTTTTAAGTACAAGTATTGGCATCTTGAAGAAATTGCTTATAATGATCAGCAATATCATTTGTTTAATAACAAAATTTCTTTAGAACTTCAGAAGCTGATACAAATATTATAATGAAAGGTAAATATTTCAAAAGCAACAAGTTATTCCATAATTTTAAAGTATGCATGGTTACAGAGGACATGCTCCTAGACACTGCTGGTAACTGAAGGGACAAGGGTGAAAGGGAACTTGCTTGTGGGCATGCATTGTTGACCTACTCTTTCTGAAGTACTGTTCTCAGCCCTCCACGCAGACTTAATCTGGGCAAGAGATGAAAACCAAATGTGGGAGGGGCTGCTAATTTCACTTTTGATTGACATAATCCGGAGGAGAAATCTAGGCCATTTATTGTTCTACCTGTGAACTGTTACTTTATCCCCTTACTCTGAAGATGGTGACAAAGAGAACATCTTCATTTGTAAATGGCAGAACATCTCTCAGGAGGTGATTTTACATATGTATGAGAGTCAGCATTGGAGCCCTTTCTAAAGGTGAATTCCCATGAGGGTGAATGCAGTCGGACTTTGAAGGCTACCACATGCTACTTGTCATACTTTGTTTTTGGCTTTATAATGTAAACATATTTTTATTCATAAATTATATGTGATTCTCACATTATTTCATAATATAGGCTCATCAAGAAACCCTGTAACATTCTATTAAAATACATTATTCACTCCCCATCCCACCATTTGGCAAAGTTTTCTTTTTCTTACAAAGAAATAAAGGAAATAAGGTAGAAAAAACAGACAATTTAAAAGTGACAAAACATGTTAAACTTCATTCTGAATTTTTATCAGGGAAAAGCTCAAAGGACCTGACTCTCAGTGTTGACCATGTGAATTTGGAGGTCATCGAACCAAGATGTGCCTTCATGCACACCTTTAATTAAATATGGAGAGTTTAATTTACTTTGATAACTTTAGGGTTTTCAAATATATCCAGACAAAGGAAAATAACCAATCAAATTATTCAAGCAAAGGCTGTTGTTGCCAACATTCTCTGGACAATAAGAATAGACTTTTTTCCCCTAAATTTTCTACAGTGAACATGTATTACAATAAGAATACAAAGAATGCTTCTTTTTCCTTAACATTCAATGTGACTACCAATTCACACCAGTTCTTAATTTTATTTACTTAGTTTTTTTTAGTCACTGTCTTGCTCTGTGGCTGGAATGCAGTGGTGAAATCACAGCTCACTCCTGGAACTCCTGGGCTCAAGTGATCCTCCCACCTCAGCCTCCCAAGTAGCTTGGACTACAGACACATGCCATCGTCTCTGGCTAAGTTTTAAATTTTTTTGTAGAGACAGTATCTTGCTATGTTGTCCAGGCTGGTCTCAAACTCCTGGGCTCAAATGATCCTCTTATCTCATTCTTTCAAAGTTCTGTGATTACAGGCATAAGCCACCCCACCTGGCACACACTAGTTTTTAAATGACTGGTTTGCTATAAAAGATATATTAAAAAAAAGATGAGGCACATGTTCCAGTTTTTTTAGAAAATATATTCTGTCGGAAGTTCTCTGTGAAAAAAAAAATCAGCTCTGTACTTGTTTTAGTAAATCTGGGCTGCTGTAACAAAAATACCATTAAGTTGATGGCTTAAACAAAAATTAAATTCTCAGTGTGCTTGTTAGTCCAAGATTAAGGAATCAGCGGATTTGGTGTCTGGTGAGGGCTGTCTTCCTGGTTCATAGCCAGCTGTCTGCTCATTGTGTTCTCTCATGGCCAAAAAGGTAAATCAGGTCTCTGGGGTCTCTTTTATAAAGGCACAAATCCCATTCATGAGGCTCTTCCCTCATCACCCAATCACCTTCCAAAGGCCTTGTCTCCTAATAAGGTCACATCAGAGGGTAAGATTTCAACATACGAATTTTGAGGGAACAGAAACATTTAGATTTTTGCTCCTGGTCTCCAAAATTTATATTCTTCTCACATGCAAAATGCAGTTATTCTATCCCAATACACCCCAGAGTCTTAATTCATTCCAGCAACAACTTTAAAGTCTAAAATATAAAGCCTCATCTATTAGTAGACATCATCTAAATTAGTAACGAATGAGACTACAATTCATTCTGAGGCAAAATTTCTGTCCAGCTGTGAACCTGTGAAACCTAAACAAGTTATATGCATTCAAAAAACTGTGTGGGACAGGTATAAGATAGATGTGTTCATTCCAAAAGGGATAAACAGGAAGAAAGGAAGGGGTACTGGGTTTCAAGAAAGTCCAAAACTTAGTAAAGCAAACTTTTTTACCTTTTGAGGCTCAAGAAGAATCCTCTTTGGCATGTTAATCGGTCTTTTAGGCCTACTGCAATGGTAATGTCAGTCCTCTGGCTTGGTAGAGATGGTCCCAACGTGGCTCTCTGCCTTAGCCTTCTGCTGGGGTCCCACAGATCTGTTGGGCTGGGTCAGGTGCCCTTGGCTCATCCAGGTTGAAATCATAGTCCCATGGCTCCACGTGGTCCCATGTTTTGAAACCTAAGTGGGGACAGCTGTGCCCTAAGGCTCATGCACTGTGGCCTGTGATGGGAGTGGCAACCTTGATCATTTCTGAATAATCTTGGGGCTGTTCTTCCGCTGTCTTGAAGAATAACATCTGGCTTTTGTTGAGTTTGCTAATAAATACTAATCTCCTTATCAAGTGGTCAGTTGGCCACATTCATAGTGCTCTCATTTTTTCAATATTGATAGGCTGCAATTTTTTTCAAATCTTTAAGTTCTGCTTTCTTTTTTACTGAAAAATTCTGTCTTTAAGCCATTTCTCTCTTCTCACATTTCACTGTAATAATAGTATAATATAGGAGCTAAGTTGCTCCTATACTGGCTTTCAGTTGAAGGCAAGCCATACTTTCACCACTTTGCTTAATGATAGCTTCGGCTAAATATTCAGTTTCATCACTCACACTTTCCACCTTCCAGAAAATGCTAGAGCATGAACACAATTCAGCCAACTTCTTTGTCACTGCGTAACAAGAATCACCTTTTCTCCAGTTTCCAACTGCATGTTTTCCATTCTGTATGCGATTTCATTAGAATGGTCTTCACCATCCGTATTTCTACCAGCATTCTATTCATGATTACTTAAGTATTCCTTGATAAGACCGAGGCTTTCCCTATAGTTTTACTCTTTCCTTTCTGATTTTTTATGAGAATCACCTTTAAAGGTCCATTCGCAGTACTGTAATTTTTTTTTTTGAAAGCACCTCGGAACTCTTCCAGCCTCTAGTCATTATCCAATTCCAAAGGTACTTCCATATTTTTAGGAATTTGTTATAACATCGCTTCCACTTTTCAGTACTAATTTCTGTCTTAGTTTAGGTTGCTATAGCAGCATGCTGTACACTTTATGCCTCAGAAACAACAGAAAGTTATTGTCAAGTGTCAGAACCCCAAGATTAAGGCATTGGCAGATTCTAGTTCACAGATGCTCATCTTCATGCTGTGTCCTCACAGGGGGGGAAGGGGTGAGAGAGCTCTCTGGAGTCTCTCTTATAATGGCACTAATTCCACAGAAGAGGGCTTTGCCCTCATGACCTAATCACCTACCAATGTTTTCCCTCTTCAAATACCATCACACTGAGAATTCACATTCAGCATATAAATTATGGAGACATTAACATTCAGTGTTTAGGACTTCAGGAATAAAAGTGATTTATCCACTCCTGTTACATTATTACAGTATTCTGTATTTTTTATATATGTATCTTTACCAGTAAGCTATATGCTTTTATTTTACTCTTTAACATGTTTCCATTTTGTCTTGAGGAACTCCCTTTAGCATTTCTTATAAGGCTGATTTGGTGGCAATGAATTCCTTCAGCTTTTATCTGGGAAAATATTTCTCTCTCTCTCTTTTTTTTTTAAGAACAGTTTTGCCAGGTATATTATTCTTGTTCATTAGGTTTGTTGTTGTTGATGTTTTGTTTGCTTGTTTCCAGCACTTTGGATGTATTATTCTATTCCTTTCGGGCCTGCAACGTTTCTGATAAGAAATCACATTCTTATGAAGATTCCCTCCTATATGAAGAGACATTTTTTTTTTTCTTGCTGCTTTCAAAATCTCTCTTTGTTTTGGTCTTTTGACAACTTAGTTATGATGTTTCTAGGTGTGGACATCTTTGTGTTCATTTTCATTGTGTTATTTGAGATTCTTGTATCTTGGTGATCATTTCCTTCCCAAAATTTGAGAAGTTTTCAGCCATTATTTATTTAAGTAAAATTTCTATCATTTATTCTCTATCTTCTTCTGAGACATCCATAATGCATATGTTGGTCCACTCTATGATGTCTTATAAGTCTCTTCGATTTTCTTCACTGTTTTTCATTCTTTTTTTTTTCTCTTCAACTGGATAACTTCAAATGACATGTCTTAAAGTTCACTGATTCTTCTGCTTGATCAAGTGTGCTTCTTCTCATAAATTTTTCAATTTGGTTATCGCATTGTTTAGCTCTAGAATGTTCTGTTTTTTGTTTTATATATTTTATTTCTCTGTTGAAATTTTCTTTTTGTTCATTTGTCTGACCTCCTTCATATTTATTTTGAATTCTTTTTTGGATAATTCACATACCCTCATTTCTTTAGGAACAAATTTTTGAAGACTTATAATGATTCTTTCAGCTGAACCATATTCCTCCTTTGTCCATGTGTCTTGGAACTTTGTTTTGGTATTAACGCACTTAAAAAAACAGTCACCTCTCATAGTCTTTATGGGTTGGCTTTGCACAGGGAAAGACCTTCACTAATCAGCCTAGGTAGAGTTTCTGAAAATCTTTTAATACTTTTCTGTTTCTGTGGACTTACATGTTTAGATTCTTAATTAGGGGGATTTGGTGGTTTCTTTTTTTTAAGTTTATATTCAATTCTTCTCTCTCATGTCTATGATATATCATGGATTCTGTGAAGTAGGAGCAAGTTTTTCAGCTCGTTTTTTATTCTCAGCAGAGCCGCAGGCATTTGGTGTTCTATTAGATCTCATCAGTTGGACTAGACCCCATTCATTCAGGTAGCTCCCTAGAAAGCTGGAGCATGAGACACACTCTCCAGTCTTCTCTTTACTCACAGTGAGAGAGGCTGGTGAGCTGTATTGGCCTATATGGTGGATCCTCTGGAGTAACAGCAACCCACTCAGTTCTTTTTTATTTTTGTTTTTGTTTTGTCCTTGTGATTCCCAGGCATGGAGAGTATGTTAAGTCCCATTAGCATGATGAGACGGGCTAGACAGAAGCCTATTGAGACAGATGCCCTTAAATATCAGAACATTAAATGTATGATCCAATGTTCTCTTAACCTCGCTGGTAAGCATCTGAGAGCTGGGATTTGCCTCCCAATCATGTGGTACTGTCCCAGGGGCAGATGCTGTGGCAAGAAGGTGCCACAGACTTTCCTACCAGATTCGATGCGACTAAGTTTTGTGCTTTCTTCATTTGTAGCAGCCACTTAACTAGCTTCTGAATTTCTCATAAAGAGAATTTAACTGTGTATTGGTGTTGAATTGGTGTCTGTCTTTGCATGAGGAAGAAAGATCTAGAGCTTCCTATTCGGTTATGCTGCTGATATTATTGAGGTTCTTCATTTTATAGGTACATAATAAATACTGATTACTAGATTCCAAATCATATACTGAAGGTATACATGTGAAGAAATAATTTAGGTGTAACAATAAAAATATGTTTCAGAGTTAGAAAAGTATATTAAAATATATAAAACTAGTTAATATAAGTTTTGTAAAGACATGTAACAATCAGACATGTATATACATATACTCACATGTGTATATTATTACATAGAGAAGATCCCAGAAAAATTTCATCAAAATGACAACAGACAGAAATATTAGCTAATTTTAGTATCCCTTTTTTTGGTGTTTGATTTTAAAACATTCTATAGTCTACATGAGCTAGTTTTTTCTCTCAAAAACTTAATAAATACGTGTTACTTGAAGGAAGAAAGGAGGAAGAAACTGGATTTAAAGGGCACATTTGAAAGGAAGAATTCTTTAATTACTTGATACCATTAATTCCTAATTTGTCAAGGTCATATCATGATGTGACATTTGTAACTTACTTATTCTGCATGCTGACTGAAACGTACTGCTGAACAGCTATAACATGGCTTTTAAAATGGATTAGAGCTAAATTATTCATGCTACAAGCCATATTGAGAGTTGATGGCCCCCAAATTAGAATGCCAGTACATGAATTTTATGCACGTTTTTCCTTTTCCTCAGAGAAACAGCTTATACAACTTACTGATGTAGCCACAGGTAAGAAATGCTGATAATATTTCCTTCTTGAAATGTCAGGTCTTTACAGTGGAGATAAGGAGCAAGATGTTGACGCCTTGCAATTTTATGTGCTAACAGGATGCTTCAGCACAGTATCCAGAGTACTGCTTACTATTACCATAAGAAAGACAGGCATTTCTTGACAAATGAAAATGTTTGATCTCACTGTTCACACAGAACATAATTAAAATACAAATACAGGTGCAAAATAGCACTGATTCCATATCGTTTTTAAAAATATTATTTATCACGGGCCAGGCCAGGGATTACCGAGATTTTGCGTAGTTTGTGGAGAGAATTGTTCATTTTTTGTCTAAATTATAAAACAACAATGTAAATACATAAATGTAGAACTCTTTTTTTGATTTATAATAAAATATTAGTTTGGGGATTTTGCATATTAATTTGAATGCTTAATGAATGATTAGTTAGCTACATGTGACAAGCTAAGGCTTTATTCATTTAAGTTAAGTCAACAATCAGAAACGATATGAGGCTGAAAATACGTCTTTATTAAGTAGGAAGTTTAGTTTTTAGTGTCTAGTCAATAAAATGGCTTGCTCAGAGAATTACATTGTAATTCTACACAGCTATACCAGGCCAATAGTATTATAGCTGACATAATGCTTATATTACATTTCTTGTCTTCAGTTAAGTTAGACAGTCTGGGAATTGTTCAAATAAAATGACTAGAATGAGATAATGTACCAATTTTTAAATTAAGTGCAATTCTAGAAACTGGAAACAAAATTGAAGAAAACTGCAATTATGCTTATCTGAAATTAGGAAATCTAGTTACAGTACTTTTACCAGTGACACAGAACTTAACACCAAATCTGGATCCAAAAGCCTTTGAAATGGGTTTGAATTGTATGCATTCAGTAAAAATGCAGTGAATGTGGAGCCTATCTTTATGGGATGAATTCTTATACTTTGTGATTGTATCTTCTGTGAACCTTAACCTCACACACCAATAAAGGTTTATGTACATAACAGTTTTGGTTTGTATTATATAGGAGAAGATATTCAGGAAGTATTCAGTGTAGCCTCATTCCACAGAATGGGCAGGAATGCATGAGAAAGGTCAGAGAACTTTCAAACAGCCTCTGCATAGTAGTTAAGAAAATAGAAAAAAATTCAGACAGTGCTAGCTCTAAGAAAAACTCTTAAAATAAAAAGAATTTGTCCTTAGTCCATTCTTATTCTGTTTTTCTATGCTATTGTTTTTCCCTTCAGAAGGTGAAATTTCTTGCCTTGAGCCAGCCAAAAAAGTTCTTCATACAGGCTTAGTCCTCCCAGACAGCACTCTATGTTCTGACCTTCATTTTAATTTTATTAAACTACATTTATTCAGAGCTCTATTTGCTACTTGTTTAAAGGCATTTTAGAATGGAATAAGCTAAAATATTCTTGTTTAAATTAAAATGAACTAATATTATACTTTATTTGTTATGCTCCGGGCTAATTAGCGATGTTAGGAGTGGAGAGATGTATCCAATTAACTCCACCGGTATTTGCTGAGTATCCGTCACTTCCCCTACTCTGAAGAAAGCTTCTGGAAGGCTATATAAAACAGCTACCAACTTCCATAAAAGAGATCACAGTTCAATCACAATGCTACATGAGTACACTTGAAACACTCGATAATAGTTTGGGTGCTAAAGGAATTCAAAGAAAAGATCAATTTGGATGGTTCCATGACAAAAAAATATCTGAAGAAGGCAGGATCTGAGTCAGATTTTAGGGGATACAGGTAAGAGAAATAAAAATGTTTGTAAGGCACAGGGAGGCCACGAACAGGGAGAGTTACCAAACATCCCTTTTTGTCTGAAATAAACCTAGGTATGACTGGATGTCCCATTCTAATTTTTAATAGCTTCCCCTTTCACTCAGAAATGTCTCACTTGCACAATAGATGATATATATTTTTAGGAGCAGGGCTTATCAATGGGGTAGTGTAATACCAGGATAACTAAAGGAGAAGTACTTTTGGGGGAATAGAGGATCATAAGGTTGGATTGGTGGAGTTGAGCCAGGTTACAGGTGCTCCTATACTTAGATATGATGTGGCAGACAAGAGGAAACTAACTTATTTTAGAGTTGAGTAAATAGCATAATAAAAATGATCTTGAGAGATTAATCTGGTATAAAGTGGCAATAATGAGTTGCATGTGTATATTTCTCTTTATTACTTAGACCCCGGCTTATGTCCACATTTTACAAGTGAGGATATAGCAGCTGAAATCGTAGAGTATCTGGCCCAGTGTCACTCAGTAAGTGGAGCAATCAAGATACAGACTAAGGGGCTTTTCGCCTGCAGAGTTCATTCGACCACACCACTCAGCCCTCTCTACACCTGAGGTGAAATATTCAGGCTGGCCAAGACTTTCAAATATTAAAGAAAGGGTGTTACTGAGAAAGAAGTAGGAAATTGAGTCCTCAGAAGATTATCAGTAACTTGACAATTAGAACAATTAGGGCAGAATTCAAGGCTGAATGATGATTATGGGACAATTTTTTATAAGTATATACTAATTTTAGATCTATTTCTTAGGAAGAGCTGTAAGAACATGCCAACTGAGGAGGTGATGTTGACAGAGCACAGCAATCTGTAATAGTCAGTTTACTCAATATTATGACTCATTATGATTCTGAATGATAGAAGTTCATCATGTTGACTTTACAAATCTTTAAATCCAATATAACATTAGTCAGAATTACAAGTTATTTATTGGTACGTCATAAAATAACCACAATCTTTCTCTGGAAAAGTAAACATTCATAAATAATTCTTATAAAATTTTGAGGGAGAAAACGGAAATGAAAGTAATGGTTTTCCTGCCTACCAAATGTTAAAATGTATTTTAAAACTCAACTTAACAACAGGGCACCACAGCACCAATTCCCAGGTCTTAGTACAGAGATCAGAAAGATAGGGGAAGAAAAGCATTACAAACCGGGGTGAATATAAAGATTATTCAGCAAATTGTGCTGGGCCAAATGACTTACTACTTGGAAATAAGTAAAATTTTATCCTCATATCAGTCCTTATAGCAAAATACCAGATGCATAACAATTTTCAAAGGTAAAAATGAATCATAAAACTTTCAGAAGAGAGGTACTTATTTGTTTTATATAATTCTGGCTTAGAGCATGAAACCCAGAAATAATAAAAAGGAAAACTAAATTATGTTTATAATATTTCTTTAAAAATTCACATTTGGAAAAATAATTACATCAGCAAAAATACGAAATTTGGAAAACACAAAAGATATAAATTTCAAAACGTATAAACTATTCAATTTTTATATACAAGATGCAAACCAATATCCTTGACATAAGAAAGCACTTACAAATCAGAAGAAAAAGGGTCAATCCTCTGTGGTTCTTTTTAAAGTGTGAAAGGTAAGAGCAGAATAACGAATAGCATCAATGGAAAGAAAATCAATATAAATATATACAATAATGAGTTACTAGTATTCAGCTATGAAATTTGCAGAGAATATACAAATTGATAAGAGTCAGTATTAGAAATATTTGGACAAATCAGAACTATCATATAGTGTCAATGGGAAGGCAATTGATCTAATCAATAATTATAAATATTTAATATGTTCAAACAATTTGATGTATTAATTTCATTTAAACATTTTTATGGTCATATCCACATAAATAAATATTCCATCATAGTTGGTTAATCTTATAAGAAAAAAAATGGAAATGATGTAGATCATAATTTCTAGGAGATTGTTGAAATAAATGTTACAATCATATAATGAATCACCAGGTGGTCCTTATAAAGAATAAGGTAAAATATTATAAATTAAGATTGAAAAATATCTACATTATTTTAGCAAGTAAAAATATGCTACTATCAGAATATCATATATGGTAGGAACTCATGATTTTTTTAAAAAATAATAATCTTATTTAATATCTTAAATGCCTATATTGAGTTAATGAAGAGCATATCTGGAATGATATCCATGAAACACTTAACAGACTAATTTCAAACATTGATGGAGGATGAAGAATTTATGGGGCATTATGTACTTTATTTACTCTCTTTCTAGGTACTATTTTTCTTTTAAACATTATGTAGATACAATTCACATTTGACACTGCATTTAGATTTTTTTAAATAATATGCATATAAGCATTTTATAATGAAGGTAACCTTAAAATTGATTTTATTTTAAATAATAAACATTAATTTTTAAATTACTTTTCTTAGTAAATGATAAAAATGTATTGAATGAATTGAGTAAATAGATTTATTGAATTTTATATTTTGTCTCTGGTTATATTTTCTTATCTACATTTCTTCTTTCCTAATCTCCTAGCAATATTAATAATTTAATTTGAAAGCATTTATGTGAGGAAAAATTCTATATTGCTGTATAACTTTAAAACTTCATCGTCTTGGTAAAATTCTAACGACTTCCATATGGATATTACATATTGAGATAATATATGTGATAGCATTATTAATAGCCTGAAAGATTGTTTCATTTTTATTTACTCAAAATGAAATATTAGGCTACAAGATTCATTTAGGTTCTGAGTTCCTGGAAGTGTGTTTATTTTCATAGTTCAGCTTATACAAGTTCTAAAGTTGTAGTTGTCATGCAATAAAGAAACGGTACCCCAATGCATTGACACAGTTAATTATCTTTCTTAGGTGAGCAATGCACTCAGGAAGTAGCTTGATTACTAGTAAGGCAGCAAAATATTTACAAAGAGCTTTGAACTCTCCTAGTGAACCTGTGATGTCATGTAATTCAACCAGGTGTTTTTGTTTAGTGTTCTTTTACTGGTTTATTAGGGAATTAGACAGAGAAAGAGAGAGAGAGAGAGAGAGAGAGAGAGATCCATAACTTGTAACCAACATGTAAAAGCAATCTTCACTGTCTCAAATAATATGATTTGAAACTAAAGCAATCCTTTTTGCTAGTGCACTAAAGATCA
The DNA here is from genome assembly GCA_004027715.1 of Plecturocebus donacophilus. NCBI lineage: Eukaryota > Metazoa > Chordata > Mammalia > Primates > Pitheciidae > Plecturocebus > Plecturocebus donacophilus. Next base: position 77,605 of record PVKP010003636.1, on the reverse strand, counting down.
TAGATACATCTTTATATATGTTTTTGAAAAGCTTCTAAAAAGTGTGGTTCTAATGATCTCATTTGTAAATTTCAATTTCTTACTAAATAAGAACATTCAATTATAATCGATTTACAATTTTGGTGTTAATTTATATACTCTTCTAAAGCTACTAGTTATATGAATCATCTGTGAAAAAAATTACTATCTAAATCTAAGTATTTTACTAGCATTCAAAGCATTTTAAGAAAACAAACTTTTCGAAGTGGTTTTCTATGAGAAATTAACCCACATTTAGGAAATATCAATTTCCTACTTTAAATTTTAGGGTTTTATTTCCATGAAATTTAACTTCTTAAAACATTTTGGAACTGGAAGTATTATTTGTATGTACAAAACAGGTTCACATGGGAGGATCTACAGTATTACATATTCTTCTTATGAGGATAATAGAACCAACCATATATGTGGAAAGTAAAAGGTGTATCATAGGTTTAATATAATAGAGAGAGCATGTTCCAGGTAATACAATCAAGTTTATTAACAAAGTACAGATTTCTTTAAGATAGGAAGTTTTGCCAGAGCCACATTAAATAAACAAAATACGTAAAAGAATTGACATGACCAATCCAGTTAGCTAAGGCCACTAATTATTACAGCAGAATTGTCTCAAAAATATGTAATTTATTGAGCTGACATTAGGTGCCTGTGATGGGAGACCATGGAAGGTTTGTTTTTTCACTCCTCTCTAGGAAATTTTATGTAAAAAACATAATTCATAATTTGGTTCTAGGAATATGAGGTGAAGAATCAATAAGGATCCCATGTTTATAGACCCTTCAAAATCAAATAATAGAGGACTTCTAATTGTTGATCATTGTCTAGATAATGTGACAAATATTTTACTCTCTTTTGGACCTTTAACAAGAGAAAATATTTTATTCTAAAGTCTACCCTTTGTTTGGATTATGTTTCTTTACATTCAAGTACTGTAAGAGAAATGAAAATGTACGTAACATGACCCTGCATTTCTCAATTTCTCTTATGATTATAGACACTCCCAGGTGGTGTGGCCCAATATTAACATGTCTTCTAGATAGCAGTCTTTAATTATTTTTCAGCTTTATTGAGGTATAGTTGGCAAATATGTATGTTTACAGTGTGCAATTTGATATGTTGATATATGTATATGTTGTAAAATAATTACCAAATCAACTTAATTAACACATCTATTATCCCGCATAGGGATCTATTTGTGTTTGTGTGTGTAATGTGTGTGTTTGTGTGGTGACATTATTAACTATGGTCACCATGGTATATATTAGATCTCTAGAACTCATTCATCCTGTCTCACTAAAACTTTGTACCTTTTGACCAACATCTCCTCATTACCCCAGCTTGCCAGCCCCTAGCAACCAGCATTCTACTCCTTGCTTCTATGAGTTTGACTTTTTCAGATTCCGAATCTGTAAGATAACAGTATTTGTCTTTCTCTGCCTGGCTGATTTCACTGAGAATAATGTCCTCCAGTATCATCTATGTTGTTCAAATAACAGGATTCCTTCTACTGAAAAGTGAAATAATCTTTTATTTTAAAAAAATGCATGTGATATTTTAAGTGAATAACATGCAAGATCAATTGCAATGCAACTCTATAAAATGTGTGTAGCTTTCTCTTTACATTTATATGTGCGAGGATAATTTATTGGGACATTAATTCTCACAGGTTTTGGTATAATCGCTCTGCTGCCATTTCCAATAATTAGACCATATACTCTCTTCTCTCAAGAGAAATGTAAGACAGTCTCCTCCCTTATGTTTGTTACTGAATTTCCCTGTTCCTGGAGAGGATTATCCTGGGTTAAGAGAAACAGAATCTACCCAGACTTGGAGGGCTTGCAGAGGTCAGAATGAGGCTGCAAGGTTAGAGGCACTACTTTACCTTGAAGCTCACAAAACTTACTCTTCAGGGCTCTTTGGTGCAAGAGAGTCTTCGAAGTCCTGAACCTAATTTCAAAATCATGTATTTTTTCCCTAAACTTTTTATTGCCATATAACACTGACATTGTAAATTACGCAACTCCTAAGCAAATTATTACCAATACGTTTTCACGGCAACCCCCACCCAGATGAAGATGAATAATTGATATGCATATATTTTCTTTTTTCAAAGAGATCTTCCCAAACTGTGTAAGTTCAAGTCCCCATAACACTTTCAGGGTGTTACAAGTCAAAATTGATAAGGCCTGAAGTGAAGGTGAGAGTATCAGAAGATTGCTCTCTGCATCGTGTGCTTAGAAAAAAGAAGGTTGGCTATTATTCAACAGGATTATTGGGCATAAATGAGCTTCCTGAAAACAGTCAAGTCTTGGTTATTTAAATATCTTATACATTTGAATATCATATAGGCCTGGATGATTTTCTTTAGGGATGTCCAATAGGACGAGAAGACCAAAAGAAATTCCTGCCATTTTACTGCCATGAGATATTAGAATGTTGGTAAAATTTAGAGACTGGGAAATGAACTCCAGTATAGAATAACATTTGCTGCCAGCCCAATAAGATGGAAGCTTCCAGTTAAATTCTAGTTCTGTTAAAGAAAATAAAAGAATGTGACTTTTATTCACAGGCCTGAATTTGTGGAGGTAAATTTGCATTTGATTGAATGCTTTGATTGGTTGGAGCAACATCACCGTGGAGAAAATCCTAAACTTAACACAGCAAACATGTATTTCTCATCCATGTGGTCCTGATTGTCCCCAATTCTTTGCTCATTATATTCATGAAGTGTCTCAGTCTAACAAAGACAGCCTCTCGATGTGTGAGTCTGTGATCAGGGCAGCAAAGGAAGGAAATGTGGCCCAAAGCAAAAACGCTCTTTAACTTGTGCCCAGAAGTGACATGTGTCGTCCGGCACCCCCTACGTTCAAACATAAGAACTGCAGCCCGACCACGTGCTTGGGTGAACAGCTCTAAAGACCACCACGAAATTCATTCCAGCTGCACAAACTACAGCTTCTCAGTTTCCCTCAAGGAACTGTTTATATGCTAATGCAGAAAAGGGTGTATTACCTTTCTATTTAACTTAGAATATTCTCAAGGAACATGCTAATCTCTTTTGTGCACCATTTCAACGTACTGAACTGCCAACAGATAAGGTAATTATTGTTTTTCAATTTCTCACAGATCACTTGTCACCATAGACATTTTATCAGGTTTGAGAATCTTACACCAAGAAGATCTGTGTATATATTTAACTTATTTTACTGTCTCTTGCAAATATAGAGCTATATTCCTTTAGATGATGATTTTAAGGAAGTGCTTTGTAAAAGTTTTGGTGATTTACGCTTCATTTTGTATTCTGTTTTTATTAGAAACAGGCCAGTGGCTTCTAGTGTTTGAATTGGAATTTGGTTCACTGACAGTAAAATAACAACTATCTATCATAAACTTGCAACCCATTCTTGTTCTCTTATCTGAATGTGGATAGAGTCCATAAAAATAAAAAGTAGCTTTTATACCCCAGAATAGGCATTCCACTTACAACTTGAGAGTCAGTAGAGTGAGGTATTTAAGTCCAGGTGTTCAGTAGCCAGACTGCTTGACTTTGAATCCCAGCCTTGCCACTGTGTGACCCTGGGCAAGTTGAATAAATTTTCTATAATTCAGTTTCTTGATCTGAGGATGGTAATATTAACTCCATAGATTGCTACAAATCACTGAATGAATTTTAAATGAATGAATGCTTATAAGGTATTAAGGGTGTTTGATACATAGCAAGTTCTCTATAAGCTTTTGCTTTTATTGTTATTGTTATTATGACTGTCATTAGTTAAATTGGGGAAGAATATGACATAAATTTTTGCCAATCAAATGATATCATTGTATTATATAAGGTAATGTATTGGCATATGTAACCCCAAAATATAATGTGACTTTATAATTATACAGATTTACATATAGATAGATTTATATATATATATATATATACACAGACACACATATATGCTGGTTTTAAGGAAGTGCACACACATACACATACATATTCATACACACACACACACACACACACACATACATACATACATACGTACATAGATGTATGTATTAGAGAAGGCAGTGAATCTACTTTGGTTTTATACGAAGTGATTTTGGAAATGCTATTGTTACAGATAGATAGCCCTGATGTACATGTGGCACTCTTGCCATCCTGTTAAGAATAAAATATTGGGTCAGGTGCAGTGGCTAAAAATGCCTTCCAGCACTTTGGGAGGCCGAGGTGGGTGAATCACAAGGTTGAGAATTTGAGACCAGCCTGGCCAATGCGATGAAGCCCCATCTCTACTAAAAATACAAAAAATTAGCTAGGCATGGTAGTGCTCGCCTGTAGTCCCAGCTGCTCAGAAGGCTGAGACAGGAGAATCGCTTGAATCCAGGAGGTGGAGGTTGCAGTGAGCCGAGAGCCTAGATTGCGTCACTGCACTCCAGTCTGGGTGACAGAGTGAGACTCCATCTCAAAAAAAAAAAAAAAAGAGAATAAAATATTTATGTTATTAGTTGTCACTGTAGTCCTAACTCAGCTGACTTTTATTTCATAAGCTTATTTTTTAATCAGCAACATGTTTTATGACCCATCTGTCAGTAACTATTGAGCTGCTGTGTATGTGCATTCAGAGCACTGGTTTTGCACTTATACTGCCTTTATACAAAATACCATTTGTGAACTATAAAACCGTGTATAAATTACTTAATGTTTTCAGCTTCTTCTTGCAGGAAAAGAAGGTAAATGAGCGTGTGTGTATACACACACATGTTGCTTTTATACACACCACATATATACAAATATGTGCACATACAGAATGTATGTATGTGTGTGTGTGTGTGTGTGTGTGTGTGTATGTATGTGGACTGCAGTGGTAAGTGATAACATAAATGTTTTATTCTTAACAGTAGGGCAAGAGTACAATACCACGTGTACATCAGGGCTATGCTATTGTCTATCTGTGACAATAGCATTTCCAAAATCACTTCATTTGGAACCAAAGTAGACACTGTCTTCTTAATTACAGATACCTGTATTAATGAAAATCATTTATGCAAAAGCATTTTATTGGTCAAAGTATTTCACACAAGCTTGCTCAGCCCTGCTTCTGTTTTTCTACTTTACATGTTTCTCTTTAGTATTACCTGGTTAAATCTTTTTCCTTTTATGTTTTCAGATGCCAGATGTTCTAAAAATTAATCCCTCTGTGGCAGAGCTGATTTTTATCTACAAATCCAGGTATCTTGAACAATAAAATCTTGATCCTTGAATAGTCTCCAAAATGTGGAACATGCAGTTTAGTTTCTGTAGCTAGGTCATGTCTTTGGGTTTTTTTTCTCTGGGAAGTATATCTCAGTGAAACAGTTAAGGATGGCAGCTATTTGCTTGTGAGGTTTTAGGTTGTTGGAATTGACAGTAGCCTATATGGGGAAATTTGTAATTTACTGATAGGTGTCTTCTGTCCAAAGAGCTTTCCTTTCAAAGCAATCTCTGAAAATCCTCTTTCCTCACCTGGCATGATCATGAATGAATTTCAAGATACACATTAGTGTGTTTTAATTCATTTACAGACAAGAATTTATAACATCTGCCATGTAAAAGAATGTCCAGAGATCTTGGAAAATAAAAAGATAAAATCCAGAGTCCTTGTCATTAGTGACATCACAATAGGGTAGTGGAAAATACAGCTAAGTAGAAAATTATATCAGTGCATGAAAAATTATATGGTAACATATGGAAGCTTGTATGTGAAAAGTTGTGGAAACCTTCTTTGAAATGTCATATTTTAGCTGAATTTTGAGAGGTAAATAGATATTACCCTTGAGAAGAAAGGTTAGAAGACTATCCATCTAGAAGGAGGGAAGCAACAGCTTATGTAAAGACTGAGAGGCACAAACAAAGCATGACAAGTCAAAAAACTCAAAAGTTGATGTTGGAGAACAACATGAAAGGTAGGGAATGAGGCAAGTTGAGCTTAAGAAGTAGGTGGGTGCTAGCTACATCAGGGGTTGCCCAATGACAGCCTTCCAGCCAAATGTGGCCTGACATCTATTTTTGTAAATACTATGTTATTGAAACACAGCTACGCCCATTTATTTTCGTAGATCCACAGCTGCTTTGGCCCAACAGCAGAGTTGAGTAGCTGTGTCAGAGACCTTGTGGTTGCAAGGCCTGAAATATTCTGCATGTGGCTTTTTACAGAAAATGTTTGCTAAGCCCTAGGCTAGATCATGTGGGGCCATAACTGTGTTTCTAAAAATCTTTAATTTTACTACAAAGAAAGAAAAAGCGCTTGAGTAACTTTAAACACAGGAGTTAGGCTTCATTGTGTAGAATGCAATGAGAGAATGGCAGATTCTAGAAGCAGAGACAACAGTAAAAAAAAATCATTGTTTTATGTGAAATTAGGGTTGAAGTCAAGAAAAAGAAATTCGAATGAAAAGGAAATGATAGACTCAAGAAATTGTAAACTTGTAAAACCATTGATTGTATATATGAAATATAGATATTGGATATATAGATTAAGAGAAACAGTCCATGACAATGAGGGGATTTTTGGATTGGGTTTCCAAAATATATTTGAACTCATTTATTAAGAGAGATAATTTAGGATGGATGAATTAGAAGAGCAGTAATGATGAGTTCTTTTTGAAACTTGTTGATTTTTAGGTTATTAAGGAAAAATAAATGGTCAATTCAAGAAGGCATTTTTATATGTAGGGGTGAAACTGGTGGGAGTACCGGATTAGAAATTTAGATTTAAATATCAGTTTGGTAGTTAAAAGCACTCGATGAGCTCACTGAGGAAGTTTGTAAAACATCCAAAGGAAGCTGGCTCAAGATTAAGATAATGTCATAGACTGAGTTTTAAAAGCAGAAGAAATAGCAAGAAAATGTTTTGGAATTCAAGAAAGGTCTTCATGAATGGAAAACTGTCAGCAGTGCCAAATGCTAGAGATAAGCTCGGTTAGATGAGGTGTGAGAAGTGGCCACTAGGTAATTAATGAGTAAGTTGCTAATAACATTAGCAAGATAGCTTTTAGTATAGATTTGGTGGTGCAAACCAAATTAAGCCAAAGGAAGGAGTAAAAGCCAGGTAAGGAAAGAGAGGCAGTTAGTAAAGTAACTATATTTTAAAAATTGAGTTTGAAAAAGTGAAAGGGAAAATGAAATTGAATAATGGCTCAGGAAAACATGTTTGTCAAGATTTTGTTTGGCGATTTAACATTGCTGTATGGTGCAGGGCAATAGTGAGAGGAAAGGGAGTATAATGGAAATCTCATAAACCTTAGAGTTAGTCAGCCTTGGTTTGAGTCCCTCCTCTGTCCATTGTTATCCATGTAAACTTTAATTCTTCTGTTGCAGGATTTGCTGAATCATTCTGAGCTTCAGTTTTCTCTTACATAAAATGCAAACAAAAATATCTTGCAGACAGACATATTTTGAGTGGATTGAAATAATGTCTGTGAAGTACCTAGCAGAATGCTATTAGATAATAGGAACTCAATAAATGATGTTTTTCATTTTTATTAATGAAATATTTATATATACTCATTACTTAATGCTAATGTTGGTTATATCTTGTTGAACCTATTAACTCTCAGACAGCTTCAAGTACTGAGAAGCCAGGTACTAACACACAGCACAGGAACATAAGGGCAAAAAAGAGATTTTACTTATTGTAACCCTGATAATTGGAGGACAGTGGGATTGTCCCGGAAGAGGAAAAACTGAATGAATATTTTAGAAAAAAAGGATTTTTGAAAAGGGGTATGGCATCATCAAGTTTACTCTTCTCAATTTCTGTTTTCGTAATGAACATATGAAATAAAAATGTTGTTTGAATATGAAGATGCTTCAGGTTATCATAATGTGAGTGCTCTTTATCTTTGGTTTAGACTTTACTTGTTAATTTCTCATGAATACCTGTGTGCTCAGAAAAGTCCTTCTTAAAATGTCACAAATTTGCAAAACAGACTTTTAGTAAGACATCATCAGCTTCTTGGCCCTTACAAGGAAATAGAAGGAGATTTATTATATTCTTTCCTAGACTGATTTACAAATCATTCTTGGGTCACAGAAATATCACAGCCATGAGTTCATCGTTTTAAGGAAATTCCCTTTGCTTGAACATAGCATATGTTTGTCCCACAGTACTGAGCTTATAAATTCTTATGATTCCTTATTTGGAATTACCCTTCTGAGTCAAAACCAGACCACAAAATCTGTAATGGTACAGACTAAACATAAGCAACATGCTACCAACGTCTACCAAGACAACAAAAAACAACTCATGGTAGAGTAACTTAGGAGAAGAGAAACATTCTCGTATCAAACAAGGCAGAAATCATAAATCTTTCTTACTCTTTATTCTTAGTTTTGGACTAAATTCCATGTCATGTTGATAAATATAAATATTTTATCTTTTATTATAGCAATTTTATCTGTATTGTAAAATCTTCATTTGTAAGACTCTGTTACGATAAAAGTGCTTTTTCTGTCTTCTCATCTGCTTCATAAAGAAAACAGATATCCAAGGAAGCAACAGTATAAAAAGTGCCTGTGTGTGGTCTGGGTCCTGCTTAATGTAGAATCGAAGGATGCTGTAGGACTTCACTTCATTCCACTGCTTCCAGACCAAGTTTCACCTAAACCCTCTTAGGTAGACCAGTTTATAAAGTGTCTAGGTCAGGCACCTTGGATAGTTACCCTACCTAATTGCCCAGAGTTTCTTCTTAGGTTCAAGTTTCCGTTAAATACATCTAACAATTAAATCCTTATTCTGATATTAGACCTTAAATGGAGAATATCTGGATAGTTAAAAGCTTGCGATGCAATTGTTCTATCATTGAACTGTTACTAACAAATCAGTGCAGTGACCTTGTTACATAACCAGACACTTGAAATGTTCACAGAAGCTTTAAGAAAGAAAAGGTATATAAAAATAGAGAGGCAAAGTCCCAGGTTCTGTTAGAGAGAGAGAGAGAGAGAGAGAGTGTGTGTGTGTGTGTGTGTGTGTGTGTGTGTGTATGAGATGGCAAGGTGGTAGACATATGGGTAAAAAGTAACAGTGCAGTATCTAAGTGTAGGATAAATAATAAAACTTTAAAGGATTTTTTAAAATCATGGAACTTTTTGTTGAATAGAAACAAATCTTAACATTTCAGAGACAGGATAACAAATATATGCAAGCAAATTAGATGGACACAGATAAATGAATAGAAAGGGAGCAAATTCATTTTTAAGAGCATAAATTCAGGTTTCACTTTTGAATGATTTGCAGGTAGCAAACGAAGTTTAAATTTTTACTGTTTAAAGCATGGATGTGCTCTCATTAGCAGAACACAGGTGTCTCTAGCCTGTTTATGAAGTTGTGCTGAGAACTGGCCAGGTAAGCAAAGGTGATGGAAGGTCCAAACTTGTCCCTTTGAAGTCTTACAGATTGAGATGCATTAACAGTCAAACTTCAAAGACCAATGCTTCATCATTTTTGTGATCTAATCACTGTATTCAGCTGCAATTTATAGGCTGATGATATTAAATTGGAAATAGTTCCTCCCAATTAAGCTTTGCAAATGAAATTAAAAGTTCAAAGTACTCAGCTGCCTGTAAAGTGAGTTGGCAAAGTTGAGAGAAAACTGTGGTAGTTTGCTTTGAAGTTTGTTTTGTTTGTCAGCGCATCTTAGAGGGTTGAATTAAATGGGAAACTTGCTTGGTTCTAATTTTTGTTTTAGGGCAATACAGCCTGGGTCAACTCGCAGTTTACATTGGACTACATTATTTTCAAATAGCAGGATGGAATTATATTAACTTAAAACTCCCTAAACACATTCACACATAAAGTGACATACTCACATACCCATAGCTTGATGTATTTGAATTCTAGAGGTGAATGGAATTTCCAAATTTACCTAGACCACCCTGTGTGTAAGCTTTTGAGATTCACTGTCATCTAAATCATCCATCACACACAGTTGGCTCCCCATCCTAAAAAGCTTTAGGGAAGGAAGGTCAAAAGTTTCATTTTCATGAGGTCCAAAGGGGGAAGAATTATAAAATCAGATTCCAGGAAATAAGTAAACTATCTCAGTAAATAAAAGCTAGTGGGCCCCATTTCATCAAACATGAAATAGAAGAAAGAGCTTCCATTTTGTAATGGAATGATTCTTAAATATGAAAGTGATCTCAGAGTGGAAAATTATGGCATTTTTCAGAGAATGATCAAATAATTATTAGAATTGTCTGATTAACTATGGATATATAAACTAATGCTGACGTTTTATTTTTTGTGTGTGAGGGAGGGAGGAAAAAATCCAATGATAACCTGGCATTGCTTTTAATATAAATGCTTTATAGTGTATTATGCAAGTGAAATATGAGACAGACATTAGGTTAGAGGCATTGGATTAAAACACATCAAGCAATTCTTTGTTTCATTCAGGAATGAAAATATGCCTTTACACTCAGTTCATCTTTCCACAGTAGAGGGATCATGCTTTTCTATTGCTCTCTCTGCCTTTTAATATGTTTTCCAAGTTAAAATCTGTTGCCTTCTTCTGATTTTTCTCCAAATGGAACACATTTTATCTTTCTAGTACAAAACTGAGTTCTCTGAAGAGCACATCAAAGGTCTCACGAATTCCCAGAACTTTTCTGGGAGGTGGGGGCATTTTCATCTGCTAGAGAGAAAAGTCCTGTGGTGAAATATGAGTAAGTTGCTGTGAGCCCAGGGCAGAACCAGGGCAGGAACTACAGTTTCCTGACCCTCAACCCAAGTCCCGGTGCTGGTCCATGGCCACCCAATAAAAACAGTAGCAAAAACAAACAGTAAAGGAACTGGGCTATGAAAATGGTTACTTTTCCTAAGAGGCAGATGAGGAAAAAAATCCTGCCTGTTATATATATCTTTTCAATTGCATTTTACATCCAAATGAATCATCAGGGAAAACAAAACGAAACAAAAAACACTTTTAATGAAATGTCAAATCAAAAGCTGACTTCCATTCCAAGCTAAGGTGACCTCCCTGTTAAGGCACAGACACACTCTTTCCACTGTTGTTTCTGTGACATCATTGAGGGGTCTGCAGTGGATGACAAGCTTCTGGGGCGTTCTCAGTTTATTTCATTCTCCCTGTGAGTAATCGGAATTCTTCAGCATGACATGCCAATGAAGGAGCAGTTTTTACAGTTCTAAATCATTCATTTATTGGAGATATATAATCCCATCGACATCACTGGGAAAACTAGTACAAGGAATACAGTATTCCCCATGATTTCAAACCTGCTGAGAAGCAGCCCTTGAATTGTAACTTCTGAAGCTGGCCAAATGAAGCAAGAGATTGCTGAGTGGGTCCTCTCCTCTAACATCTGAGGATGTGTCTGTGCTGGGAGCCCACACCTGCACAATCTGCTCTGGTGGCACTCGTCCAGGAAGCTGGGTTTCACAGTGCTGCCAAAAATGGAAAGAACTGGGAGAGACAGATGGTTCATCTGTGGAAGCCAAATCCAGTTGTATATTCTTGATTTCTTTTTCTCTGCTCCCATGTAACCCTGAGGATAAGAAGATATGAAACTAATCTTAGAAGTAAAAGAAACATTTTTAAAAAAGTGTGGGGTACTTTCTGGCATGGAAACATTTTATACACTTCCTTGGGGTTTCCCTTGATTTACTTAGTCTTTCTCCAATCTCAGATAATCGCATAATCTCTATAATGCATACATCGTTAAAAATCAAATCTAACGTAGGGGATTTCCAGAAATAAAAATTTATTTATTTTTATATCCAGGATCTGAAAACAACTAGTCAAAATATGTTAATATTGGCTTCTGTCTTTCCAGGTTCTAAGTCATTCCTTAGTAGCAGGGTAAGTGTATAAGTAGGTATATTCACTCTTTAACCCCACTTCATTTTTTTTCTTCATTTTTGTGTGTGGCTATTTTAACTGCATCTCACTTGTAAAGGTAACATTGAATTACTGAGCAATATCTCAGCCTTTTAAACTTTTAGAAATTCCATTAACATCAGAGATCAGCATTCCCTAAATGAGTAAAAACCATAAGATGGTGTGCAAGCCATTTATTATATCTCCACAGAGGTGGGATCATGGCTTGAATTGAGTTCTAGAACATTCTGTAGTTGTGCTGGACTATGTTAGCATGGACAAAACAAGAACAGTGCTTATCTCCTAATTCTGCTACTCTTGACTAATGATGACAAACACAGCCTTTGCCTCATGCCACAAAGGACTGGAGGCAATAGTCACCTTTAGTCACTGTAGCTGAATTCTGAAACTTCCAAAGAATGTTCCTCCCCTCCACCTTGAACAATTTTTTATCCTAAAAGAGGAGATGCTCTGACACGGATGCAGGACAGGCATGGTGCATCGGATGAGAACTGTTCTTAGAAAAGAGGGGTGCCACGATGCCTATATCCTGGGTTTGTGAAGAGGACCAGAAGAAATGGCAGATGATAGGTTCTCAATAAATGATAAATGCTTACTTTCCTATTATCTACTTTTGTATCTAAAATGTAGCCACAGATATTTCATGGGAGCAAACTGACTGCTATCTCCCCTAGAATAGTAGAAAAGCAGCAAAAAGATAGGTTACTTCCTATCGAAGATATTTTTATAGCCTATTTTCACTGGACATTTAAAACGATGAAGGATAAAGAAACTGATGAGAGCTGGTGACCCAAGATTATTCCTTTATTAGTAACTTGTATTTATTTATTTAAATTTTATGGATTTATTTTGAAATTGTTATATTGTCTGTAATTTATATTTAATTTAAAATACCTCAACCTTGACAGTATGACATTGCTGTGGTTTAAATGTCTGTCCTCTTCAAATTTGTATATTAAAGTACTAATCCCAAAATGATGGTATTAGGAGACAAGGCCTTTGGGAGGTGATTTAGGTCATGAAGAAAGAGCCCTCATCATTGGGATTAATGACCTTATAAAAGAGACCCCAGAGAACTAACTAGCTCCTTCTGCTACATGAGCTTGAGTAAGAAGCCAGCTCTCTATGAGGAAGTGGGCCCTCACTAGACACCAAATCAGCCAGAACCTTCATCCTAGACTTCCCAGCCTCCAACTGTGGGAAATTTCTATGGTTTATAACCACCCAGTCTATGGCATTTTGTTAAACAGCCCAAACAGAGTAAGAGAGAGATATATACTTATTTCAATTTACATCACAGGAGCAATTAGTTAATATTTTATCCTAATCAGAAATATACACTCTAGGTGACTCAAAAAGTACTTGCTTAGTTAACATTTGGGGGAAAAAATGACAAAACCCTAAAATAACAGCAACATTAAAACAGAAGCCCAAACTCTGGAATAAGCTGTTTCTAATCTATAGCTGTTATTATCTTTCCAAAATATTAAATGGTTGTTAAATAACATAGAAATGCTGACAGTTACTGTTCATTGGTGAAAAAGTTGATATTTAAGACAGACAGGGGAATGGGCTGGAAATACCACGGGAGTAACACAGGAGGGGAGCAGGGAAGTGTTCAGTAGAGAAATGTCGGATCCCTTTCTGACAGCACCACCCTCAGGCCTGTGCCCACAGACGTAGCTGAAGATAGGCGCTCCTGTTTTCATGCCCAAATGCCGCATTTTCCAAGACCACACTGGCTTGCCACTCCCCACATCCTGTGCCTGTAAAAACTGCAAGACCCTCGCAGGCACAGACACGAGTGGCTGGACGTCGAGAGGAACACATCAACGAAGAGCACACAGGCAGCTGGACTTTGAGAGGAGCAGAAGAGCACACCAACAGGCAACTGCAGACCAGTGGAATGACGCAGATGCCAAGGGGAATTTGGCCAGGGCTGTCCGAGGAGAGTACGGTTGCTGAGCAGCCCAACTCTAGGGGAAAAGCACCTTCCCACTCCATCCTTCTTCTGGCTCCCCATCCATCTGCTGAGAGCTACTTCCACCATTGCATGAAACTTTGCACTCATTCTCCAAGCCCATGTGTGATCCAATTTTTCAGGTACACCAAGGTAAGAATTCTGGGATACAGAAAGCCCTCTGTTCTTGCAATAAGGCAGATGGTCTATTTGAGCTGATTAATGCATGCCGCTTACAAATGACAAAACTAAAAGAGCACACTCTAATGCATACCCACTGGGGCTTCAGGAGCTGTAAACATTCAACCCTGGACACTGCCGTGGTGTTGGAGCTCATGACTACGCCTGCCTGTCTGCATGTTCCCCTAGAGATTTGAGCAGTGGGGCACTGAAGAAGCCAGTCACATCCCCACCACACACCCTCCTGAGAGGAGGATAGGGAACTTTTCCCTTTTCAGAAGCCCAGCTGGTCTTGCATGAGTAGGGTGTAGGAACAGAATGAGTTTAGTTCCATCTAGTATTCAAAATGACCCTTGGGGCTCTCCATTCTGCTTTTGGCCACTTAGGACACTTGAGAAAAAAAATAAGTTCTTTCATTAGCCTAAATTGGCAGCTATCTTGGTAAAAATTTTAGGCAATGTACTGTCATATCTAGCTACACGTTCAGGGACCAGGGCTTCATGGGGTTTACATAGTAGGAAGAGTAAATGTTTTATTGCCTACTTAATGATAAATATTTAATGTCTCTTAGATTTGATCTGAGATTTTTATCTTTGTAACATACCACCTGATAGTAAGTTTGGGATAAGCAAAAAAAAAAAAAAAAGAAAAGAAAGAAAAGAAAAGAAAACTCACCTTCTTCTAACTAACTAAAAGTCAATAGTATTTTTATAAAGTAACTAAATAATTCTGAAAAACAAAACTGACCTAGGACATAACAATATCCCATCTGGTCAATGACAGGGCTGCAGTATTCAATCCCAGGACTGAGTCACTGGCCCCCATAGGTTATTATGCCTCTTTAGAGATTCTCTCTTCTGTACATATTGCTAATCATAATCCTGGCCTGGATTTAAAAATGATCAGACTGACCAGGTGGTATGAATCTGTCATTTTGACTTTTCAAATTCCCCACTCTCCAAAGCAGACTGTGCTTCACAGTGCTTTGACAGAAGTTTCAGGCTTGTGGTTTTGTGCTTACACAAGGGTCATTTGGCAAGACAAGCATCGTGTTAAGGTGGGATTTGACATGAGTAAGCCTTTTCCTTAAAACTTTACTACTGCGAACAACCTGGATTTTGTCAAATTAATCTGGTGGAAAACTTTTCTTCAAGTGCACTGTATTACCTGTGGGAACTTAGGTTCCAGTAGAAGCAAATCTAACTTCCATCAGCAAGAGAACCAGCAGAACACAGGAGTTAAATCAAAATGTTTCATGCTTTCTTCTTTCAAAATTGTATGACTAACAGATAGAATTACAGTACTGATATGGGAGTGCTGGGAAGGGAAGAGTGTGGGTGGTCCCTTTAAATGATATGGAAGTGGGGAGGGAAGTGCTGGGTAGAGGAGGGCGTGGTTCCAAGCCAGGGTTCCACCCCCACAGACTTGGCTGAGGACAGGCACTCCTGCCTTGGCACCCAGATATGGCATTTCCCAAGACCACCCTGGCCCATCATGTCCCCATTTGAACTGTGAACCTACACACAGTTTAAACTGTACTGCAGGGATTTTAACAAGATGCTCAGAGAGAAATGATACACATAACGCTATTAGCAGATGCAAAAGCTTAGTGCTCAGAAAAAGAATATGTAGTTGATTAGTTTTCCACCAACCTGATGGCTGCAGTTAGACCCCCGGATATAGGTCACAGTAATTAAAAGGGGCCATTCTTTTCCCTTTTTAAATGAGACAGTATAAATCATCACATGTTGATGAATTCTTGCTAAATCCAGTTTTATTCAGAATTCATGATGCACTCTTCTCTTTCTTTTTTGTGTCTTTCTAATCTAGTTTCTATAGCACTTGTACATAGTAAGCTTACGGGTGCTGTGATCTTGGACATACATGTTGCCATTTTTAATATTTGGAAAGCAAAATTTTGTTTCTACTCAGATGAATAATAATCAAACAAAAGGAACAAAAATTCCCCCAGTAAATGTGATGAGAGTAGTTTAAACAAGATTAAACTGAACAATGTAGGATTTGTGTGAGCATTTCCTAGTGTCAGCATATCTTACACTTTTGAAAACAGTTGTCAAACTTGTAATAAGCTTTCTTTCATCTATTTTGTCATTAATTTGGATGATACTGATGATAAACGTTGGCTGAATTCCACAAAGAAAATCAAACAGATCATTCTAAGGAATTTGTAGATTTTTTTAAAAAACTGTATATTAGTAGACAGGATGTAATTATATAAAATGCACAAGCCACTATTTTCTCTATCCCTACCCCTACCCCTTTCCTTTTTGGAGACACTGAGAGGGATGGTTGTGGGAATGAGAGTGAGGGGCTGAGATCCAGGATGGGAACTAAAGCGAGGAGGGTAAGGCACTTGCCTTGAAGAGTGTAAAATATAAGAGGGACCTCCAAACTCAGTAGTTCAGATAATATTTTAATGCAATATTTTTAAAGATCCATGAAAACAGTGGAAAAGATTCATGATAAATATCTGCTTTTAAGTAAATATAGAATAATGTTACTATTTTTTTTCTTTTGTGTCAGGCTCTGATATGGCTTCCTCAGTATTGTTGAAAACTGTTCAAAAATTCATTTTCTAAGAATCATTAATTTGAGAAAAAACATAAATTCTGATAGCACCAAAACCAAAATCAGTTTTATTTTTGTGAATATTCACATTTACTTAGTTGTACGGGCAATATACAGCAAGACATGTAAGAAAGCGAAGAGAAAGGAGATTAAGTTTCATGTCTTTAAGTGATTAATTTTTTAAGATTTTAATCATTTTTCTAATGATAACTAAATACATGGCTATTGTAACTGATTCCAAAAATATAGGAAAATATGAAAAATAAATGACCAATAATTCTATGATCTCGAAATAAAGTTGTAAATATTTTGATATGTTGGTTTCTAAATTTTGTACTGCACTTACATGCAAATATCTTTTAAAACAAAATATTGTATTTTTAGTTTCATAATTAATTCTTTCCTTAAACATGATAACTATGGATTAGTGGGTATATATACAGTTTTGAGACCAAGGAGACGTATTAAAACTGCCTTTCTAAAACTTACCTTAAATCATTCTCCATCCTCAAGTAGTGTGTGATTTAGCCTGTTTCTTTGAATACATAACAAGTGCTATCCTTTTTATTTTTGACAGTCTGAAGAAGTCAACTGAAAAACAAACAAAACAACACTGAAAATCCATTGTTTAAATCCATCTATTCATCTGAAGAACACATAGCATACTAATAACACTATTTATAATCACCTGTGTCACACTTTATTATTTATCAGTTTCATTTCCTCTTTTCTGTTATCTTTATATTAAAATCACCTACTGAAAAATATTTGAAACTTTTTCAAGTTGGTTTAGGTCTTTCCTACAGAGTTTTTCTTCAATACTGACAGACCAAAAGCTTCATCATGGCTCAGTTTTTTTGTTTGTTTGTTTGTTTGTTTTTGCTTTTCAATCCTTATAATATTGTTAAATTTTTCTTTAAGATGTTAGGCTTTTCTTGGAATTATTTATCCATGTAATTATATGGGAAACTGTAGATTTGCATCTTAATTCAGATCATGAAAGCTTACTTCTAGCATGTACTCCCACAGTGATCCTCTTCCATTTCCTATTCAGGAACACCACTTATCTGCAGATCCATCCTTTGCTTCTTGATATTCCTGTGCAAAATGCAAGATTTTCTTTTTTAAAATTTTTCAAAATTCTGTTCTTAATTACTTATTTACAGAACATGTTCCTTTTTAAACAATTTTAAACAAAGTTCATTAATCTCTCATAGAAACAGTGTGTGTGTGTGTGTGTGTGTGTGAACAATTATAGGATGTGAACCTGACAAAGTTGTTCACAGGTCCGCTAGCTTTAAGTACAACAGGATTTCTGTGTTCAAAAGACTATTCTAAGTGCTTAATCAAATCCCATTACACTAAAGCCAAATTTAGTTCTCTAGGAATCAGAGTCTGCATTCTTTCAAGGCTATTTCCCATGTCAGTAATATGATTGTCAGCTTATAATTATGTTATTTATTACTCCAATTACATTTCAAAATTTTAATATCACATTCATTTTTTTTTCAAAAAATTTCACAGCGATCTTACTTAGAATCATTTAAATGTCTACTTCCTTATAATTCATTTCAATTTTAATCCCCTTTGTATATTTCTTGTCGTCTCCCCTTTCCTTCTCCATTTCACAATAATTATGTTTGATTAAGATTATAAAGCAGATGCTATATGAGATTTCCTTTTCAGTCATGATTCTTTCTTTGATATGTTCTCTTACTATTTTTGCTATAGAATATTTTCATAGATACATATAGGCTCCATTTGTGTATGTATACTGTGGCTTCTGTTCATTTAAATTCTGTTTAAAATTTTATACTAATGTTGCTTTCATAAAGAAGGTTGAGGGCCGGGTGCCGTGGCTCATGCCTGTAATCCCAGAACTTTGGGAAGCCGAGACAGGTGGATCTCAAGATCAGGAGTTCAAGACCAGCCTGGCCAAGACGGTGAAACCCCATCTCTACTAAAAATACAAAAATTAGCTGGGCGTGGTGGTGGGCGCCTGTAATCCAAGCTACTTGGGAGGCTAGGGCAGAGAATTGCTTGAACCCAGAAGGCAGAGGTTGCAGTGAGCCAAAATCGTGCCATTGCACTCCAGCCTGGATGACAGAGTAAGACTCCATCTCAGAAAAAAAAAAAAGGTTGCTGAACTTTTCTGGGGCTTTTTTCTTTAACATTTAGATAGTATTAAGACTGATTCTTCAATCTCAAATTAGGAACCTTGTTTGCAAGTTCAGTTAGGAGAGTTGGGATGGAGGCAGAAACATGGAAAATTTTATTAGACGGCTTCTGCAAAATTTCTCCTAAATTTTGTTGTGAATTTGTATGCACAGGTCCAGACCCAATAGACCTAGCCACATCTTTCTTCAAACTCATGGATAATTTTGTTTGGTCTTTCTCATGTTGAGAACTATTAAATATAATTAATGTATTTTGTTGGTGCAAAAATAATTGTGGTTTTTGTCAAAAGTAATGGCAGAAATTGCAATTACTTTTGCACCAACATAATAGTTTCATAAGGCTATATCTCATGATACTATTCTCTCCTAAACAATATCTACACTTCAATGGCCACTTCAAAATTAACATTTAAATGTGAAGCATTAATCCTTCTCTATATCTTCTTTTCTGATTTTCCCATCACAGTGAATGCCACTATTCAATTGGCCAAGCCAGAATAAAAGTATCATTTTTTACTCAGCCTTCTTTGTCATTCCCTCAAAATATCAATTTCCAAGTTTTTTCAATCTAACTTCTATTGTCTGGATTACTTTGATAACCTCTTTACTAGTCTTACTACATTTAGTCACAACCACCTTCAATTCCTTCTCTCCACAGTGGGTGAAGTGATTTTTCTAAAATAAAATACCATTCAAATATTGGGTAAAAAAAGAACACCTCCTTATCAATATTTTAATAAAGGCCATGCTGTTAAAAACTATTGTTGAATTCTTGAATTTAGTGTATTATTTATTTGTCCAGGCTTCTTCCATACTACCCCCTTCCTCTGATTTCACTGCATTTATAATAAACAATTTCAGGTCATGAAATGAATTATTCTCTCACCCTCAACCATTGCACAGGGTCTTCGTTCTTCACGGGATAGTATTCCTGCTTATTGCCTTTCAAATCCTCACACTGCTCGCTATACAGCTGCCCTTTCTCATGTTCCCATATCATTCTGCATTTCCCACAACATAGTACTCTTTTTAATATATTGTAACTGTTTGTTTAATTATTAATTTTCTCTGAAAACTATCAATTCTGTGAGGGGATAACCTGTCTGGGCATTGATGTGTTGCAGCGCCAACCTCTGCACCCAGTGCTGAAGGGCTGAGCTTGGGCTGCCACCATACACTTCCATTTATTGCAGTCAATTGAGGCTGCCTTGGAAATTGGCATCTTCAGAATCTAAAGTGATTTTAGCTGAATATTCCTTACATGTCATTTAGGACTCTCCTCATTGTAGGTGACAGAAATTCTACTTTAACTTGTTTTCAAAAGTGACAATGTGTTGGAAGATTTGGTGCAACTAAACCTTACGAAGAGCAAGGGTGCAAGCTGGATCATAAAAAGAGCCTAAAGAAAAGAATGAAGCAGTCTGGCTTCTCCCTGGCTTTTATAATTTTATCTCTCCACATATGAGCAATCTTCTTCTTTCATACTAGAGAAAAGCTTTTTGCATGTGGAGAACTCCTGAACCACAGTAACTTCCAAATGTACATTCAGTATGCTGGGGAAGAAACAGTTGACCTGGACTACATCAGGTAACTTAACACAATCATTATGGTAATCTCATGGCTGTAGGAAAGCCTGGTGCCTGGACAAAAAGGACTACACTGTCTGAGAAACACACATTTCTCAGGTTCAATCTATTTTCATTTCCGAATCTAAGGCAGGAGTTTATTCTGGGATCAAGAACTCCCTTATTATTTTTTTTCCAAAGACATTTTTTTTTTTGGAAATTTGATTTCCAAATTAGCAAGTGAGGACCTCTCTAGTCTGAACCTATCTACATTGTATCTATTGCATTCTCAAAGTTTCTACAGGTTTATAGCCCCTTTTTTCCCTAGTTTTTAGAACTGTTGCACATTTTACCTTATGTTTTATTTTCAAGTTTGTGGAGGTAGCTGTGAGATATTTCAAACTCTCATAGTTCCCTCAAACTATTTAACTAGAGATGAATTTATACCTTAAAATTAAAGTCACTTAACTTCTTTTCTCACTACAAGAATTAAGAATTAAATTGGAAAACAGTTACCCATTTAATTTAAAAGTTATCTTAAATAATAGGAAAAACATTTCATATCTAGCACTAGATAAACCCACAGAAGATATTATCGACAGAAGAAAGGATCTAGCTCTTCCTCTTAAACATCATTAATCATCATCTTAATATCTGATCCACAAAGCATCACTGCTGTTTGGACAAATCAAGTTCACAGCTCAATGACAGCATAATTACTTTAAAACTAAAGGAATAATACATTCGTTTCCATAAAAAAAACCTAGGTTATACAGTGTTTTTTGCTTTTTACTCATAAATTATTGGGCTTCATACATATTTAATTTAATAAATAAAGATATATTGTTTATGGAAAATTGTGCTGCTTTTTCATTTTGAAAATTAACAGAAAGAAGACCTGTACCAATGTTTATCTGAGAAATATATAACATGATTGCAGAAAATGCTCTATACATTAACTATGAGGAAATATCAATTACTTATTATACACTTTCGCATACACATAGTATTTGTGTTTGTCACAAACACAATGTCTTTGTGACCCAGACAAATTTATGTTTTAAAAGTCCACAAATAAACAATACATAATACACAGTACAAATTTCAAGACATGTTATGGTTGGTTTGGTTGATTTACACTAATTTAAGTGTTTATGTGATAGGGATAAATGCCATATTTTCTAAGCTTTGGTTTTTATATAGCTTTTAAAAAGCTTCTTAGTATTGTTAAGAAGCTTTCCTATAAAGGAATCAAAAATAATCCCACGATGTTTGTGCAATATGTGCCTGTGTTGTTTGGAGTTAGCCCATGTCTGCCTTCACAAGCTGATATTGAGTGTCGGAGGCTTTCTCAGGTGCACTGTGTAAGCTGTCAGTGGATCTACCATTCTGAGGTCTGGAGGACAGTAGCCCTCTTCTCATAGCTCCACTAGACAGTGCCCCATTGAGGACTCTGTGTGGGGGCTCCAATCCTACATTTCTCTCCCACATTTCCCTAGCAGAGGTTTTCCATGAGGGCTCTGCCCATGCAGCAGACTTCTGCCTGGGCATCCAGGTATTTCCATACATCTTCTGAAATCTAGGCAGAGGTTCCTAAACTTCAACTCTTGTCTTCTGTGTACCTACACGTCCAACACCACATAGAAGCCAACAAGGTGTGGGGCTTGCATCCTTTGAAGCCACAACCCAAGGTGTACCTTGGCTCCTTTTAGCCTCTGCCAGAACTGGAGCTGCTGGGATTCAGAGCACCAAGTCTTGTAGCTGCACAAAGCAGTGGGGCTCTGGGCCTGGCCCAGGCCCACAAAGCTATTTTTCCCTTCTAGGACTCAGGCGCCTGATGGGAGTTGCTGCTGTGAAGGTCTCTGACATGCTCTGGAGACATTTTCCCCATTGTCTTGGCTATTAACTTTCAACTCCTGATTACTTATTCAACTCTCTTCAGCTGGTTTGAATTCTTCCTCAGAAAATAGGTTATTCTTTTCTGCCACATGGTCAGGCTGCAAATTTCCAAACCTTTATGGTCTGCTTTCCTTTTAAACATAAGTTCCAATTTCAAACCATCTCTTTGTGAATGCGTATAACTGAATGCATTCAGAATAAGCCAAGTCAACTCTTGAATGCTTTGCTGCTTAGAAATTTCTTTTGCTGGATATCCTAAATCATCTCTCTTAGATTCAGAGTTCCAGAGAGCTCTAGGGCAGGGGCAAATTGCCACCAGTCTCCTTGCTAAAGCATAGCAAGAGTGATGTTTGCTCCAGTTCCCAGTAAGTTTCTCATTTCCATCTGAGATCACCTCAGCCTGGACTTCATTGTCTATATCACTATTAGCATTTTCTTCAAAACCATTCAGCAAGTTTCTAGGAAGTTCCAAACTTTCTCACATCTTCCTGTCTTCTTCTGAGCCCTCCAATCAGTTCCATCCTCTGCCTGTTACTCAGTTCCAAAGTCACTTCCACCTTTTTAGGTTATCTTTATAGCAGCATACTCCACTATTCTGGTGCCAAATTCTCTATATTTGTCCATTTTCACATTGCTATAAAGATACTACCAGAGACCAGGTAATATATAAACAAAAGAGCTTTAATTGACTTATATTTCTGCATGGCTCAGGAAGCCTCAGGAAGCTTACAATCATGGTGGAAGGCAAAGAGGAATCAATGCCTGTCTTACATGGTGGCAGGAGAGAGAGAGCAAGCAATGGGAAAGTGTCACACTTTAAAATCATCAGATCTCATGAGAACTCCCTCGCTATCACAAGAACATGGTGGAAACTGCCTGCATGTTTCTATCATCTCCCAACAGATCCCTCGCTCAACACGTGGTGGGGATTACAATATAAGATGAGATTTGGGTGGGGACATAGAACAAAACCCTATCAGAAGTGAATGTATTTGAAATAGATTTTGATAGTTAAATCAACAGGATTTGGTGATGGATTAAATTTGAGTCTGTAGAGTGAGGAAGAGAGAGGGAGTAATGCCATTTCCTTGGTTTTTAGTTTAAACAACTGTTGATACTTTTAAAGAGCCATAGTACATGGGGGAAGGCACTGTGGTTTCAAGGAATCAAATTTGTGACACTAATTTGACCTTCATGTGAAGTTATCAAGTGGCATTTTACATGAGTCTGGAGTTCAGGAAAGAGGCTGTTATTGCATGATTGAGTGACAAACATTCATATCACATCACTCATGATATAAAGGTAGAATTTTCAACTACTGAATCGACACAGCTAATATCTGTGTCTTCTTTTGCATGACTATATATTAATTAATTACTAGACAAATTCAATGGACTTAACTAAAATAATAATTACAAAAGTTGTGTGTTGTAAAGGAGAGAAGCAAGTTTATTTGCTACTAAAAAAAAGACAAAAGACATGTAGATTTACATATTTTGTTGTAACTCTAAAAATGAAGTTCTTTGCCCATGTCTTTTCATAGTTCATAAGCTATTTCATTAATCTGATATTATACTGTGTTATTATTTGCAGTATTCTGGAGAAAATTTCTATAACTAAATGTCAATTTTATAATGTGAATTTTTTTAGGAAAAATAATTTAAAAATTAAGGACTATAGCCAATATTTATTTAGAATAAAAAAGAAATCAGAACAAATTTTAAATGTTAAAAAAATGGACAAATACCACAAACATAGCACAATCCATGGAATGATGTAAGAAGTTTATAAACTTTAGGATGCATGGCTCTATTTTTTTTCCAAATTTTGTTATGATCAATAATTCTGAAATGTATACCAAATTATTCTGAAAATGGGTGACACTTTGGAGCAATTTATATTTTTTTAGTTATCTCATTATATTGAAGAACACATTTACATAACAAATTAGTTTTATACAGCTTGAATAGACCCATTGATGAGTGCATGTAGGAAATTTGTCAATGATACATTTTTATGGCTCTTTTGCTCTTTCAGCCACAAATTTGCATGCTATTTTATCTGGAACTTGCAGGCATTGTCAGGACAAGATGTATCAGAGATTATAAGATGCTGTGAGTTTATGAGGGTGTCAAGATGAATAAAACACACTTGATCAAGAGAGGGAAAAGTACTATTTGTAATATTGCAGCAAGTGTGTTGCCTACCAACACAAGAATTATAAAAGTTATTCACTGAGATTCCCATCAAAAGCAAAAAAGTGTATAGAGAATTTATAGTTGTACATGTTTCATTAGCAAATATATTTCTGATAGGAGAGAAACTGTTCAGCGAGGCATTCATGAGAATAAAATCTTCCACTTAACATTTTAAGTTCCCAGTGAAAAAAGGAATTTCCACAGACTTGTTTCTGGCTTTATGCTTTTTAAATTTCTTTCTCCTCTGCTATCCACATACTCTGGGGCAGGAGAAACATAAGACACAGATTGCAGTATGACTTCTGGCCCTGGATTTTTGCATCAGAAAACTGGAGAAGTCTGCACAGGAGATGTCCTGGAAGCCTTTCTTATATATTGATTGTGCCCAGCAATTACTTCACCTGGCACAGCAGCGTGAGCCACAGGAACACATCCCACCAAACTCACCTCTTGTTAAGTGGGTTCCCAAGTGCCACTGCCACTCCAATGCCACCAGATAGAAGCACTGGCAAAATGAAGTCTATATCAAAGCAGCAAGTCAACAGATTGCACTTTGAATAGCTTTCTCTGCATGCTTGACAAAAAAAAAAAAAAAAAAAAGGAAAAAGAAAAAGAAATCATGGAAACATGTAGGTAGGGCACTTCTGAGGGCCCTGTGATAGGCCTGTGCCAGTGAGAGGACCTGAAACTTCTATTTTACTAACTTGAGAGTAGCTTTACATTCACCAGACACAAGAAAAGTAAAAATACTGCAGTAGACCAGACTCAGGAATAAAAGATAAATTGTCAGGCTACATGTTAAAAGTTCCCCTTCCTCTTTTTATTTTTTTTTTAATGTAAGAAATAAACACCTGCTTCTAGGATATGCTTTCAAGAGAAAATAATTCCCTTCTGTAATGTTAGATCTAGATGACTGAATGTTTCCATTTAGGCTGTACCAAGAGACATTTTCTATTAGCTCTACCTTTAAGATCCTACTTTTGGCATACCCAGAAAAATAACAGAAACATGCAATAAAAATAATTCAAGGAATCAACAGTTAGATTAATTTTGGAAAGGAACTAGACTATGTGGTACTGAATAATTATTTGCCACACTTCAAAAATACCTGAAAATAAATAGAAAAATCAAGGGATCACTTCTGAAAAACAAAAGAAAGAACAAACAAATAAGGACTTTATAACTACTTAAAAGAGATCTCTCTCAAGTTGATTATATAATTTGGTTCTGTGACAAATCAATGTTTGATTAATATTTATAAGGATAAATGCAAAAAAGCTATATTAATAGTAACAAGTATGTCCATGTTTCTCTTACCAATTTATATGAGTTTTAAAAACATTTTTATTTGCCATAATTTAAAAAATATTTTTCATGGCTTATTTGCCTTTTACTTATTGTTTATTTATTTTTGAGACAGAGTCTTGTTCTGTTGCCCCAGCTGGAGTGCAGTGGATCAGTCTTGGCTCACTGCAACCTCTACCTTGTGGGTTTAAGTGATTCTTGTGCCTCAGCTTCCCAAGTAGCTGGGATTACGGGAGTGTGACACCGCACCTGGCTAACTTCTGTATTTTTAGTGGAGACAGGGTTTCACCATGTTAGACAGGCTGGTCTTGAACTCTCGGTCTAAGTGATCTGCCTGCCTGGGCCTCCCAAAGTGCTGGGATTACAGGTATGAACTCCATCCCTGGCTTGCCTTTTACTTTTCTTTATGATGTATGTGATGCCCAAGAGTTCTATTTTTTATGTAGTAAATTTTGTCACATTCTTCTTTGTGGGACTCTCCTCCTCCCATCCCATTATATTTACTGTTAGAAAGTTTTCACTATCCCAAAGTGCACAGTTCAAATTGTATCTTTTTATATTTGGACTTATGTATGCTCTTGAAAAATTCTATTAGTCTGTCTTTAGATTTAGAATTTTTAAAAACTTAATTGAGCCTATATTGTGAAATTTAACTTTTTAAATTTTCACAAATGCCGTTAGATTAGAACTTGAATATGCTTTTATATACTCTCCTGTTTTCCTATCCATGATTGATTTTTTAAAATAATTTGTATTTAGAACTTGCTTATTATTCAATTGCTAATATTTTTACACTATACACACCTTCTTATTTAATGAATATATTTTAGCAGTTGAGTTTAATTCTGTTATTGTGCATTGCACTGATTTTGACAACTCATTACGGACTGGGTTTCAAGTGCTTCTTGCAAGTCTCTTTCCAACTCCAATTTCTTTTCACTTGATTTCTTACTTATGAGTTATATTTCAATAAGGAGAACTATAGCTTAGAATTTTTTTGCAGAAATATACATGCATGATATATTTGCTAATATTATGAGAGAACTTCATTTATTTGCCATTACATATAAATTGTCACTTGGACTTTCATAGAATGTTTACTGTCATAGACATTTTCTAAATAGAAAGAAAGGAAATCAAAGTCTCCCTCTCTCTCCAGACAAAATAATTATCTGCCTAGAAAACTCCATAGTATCTGTCCAAAGGCTCTTAGAACTGATAAACAACTTCAGCAAAGTTTCAGGTTACAAAAGATTTTTTGTTGGTGGTGGTTTTGTTATTGTTGTTGTTTTGTCCTTTTTATTTTTGTTTTTTTTTTTTTGGTAGGATACAAAATCAGTGAATGTATTTAGTATGTCTTCATACTGCTATAAAAAACTGCCCCAAACTTGGTAATTTATAAGGGAAAGTGGTTTCATTGACTCACAGTTGTGTATGGCTGGTAAGTCATCAGGAAGCTTACAATCAGGCAGGAGGCAAGGGGGAAGCAAGGCACCTTCTTCACAAAGTGGCAGGAAGAAGTGCCAAGCAAAAGGGGAAGAGCCCCTTATAAAACCAACAGATCCCTTAAAAATTCACTGCAACCATGATTCAGTTACCTCCATCTGGTCTCTCCCTTGACACCTGACAATTATGGGGATTACAATT
Source organism: Plecturocebus donacophilus (assembly GCA_004027715.1). Taxonomy (NCBI): domain Eukaryota; kingdom Metazoa; phylum Chordata; class Mammalia; order Primates; family Pitheciidae; genus Plecturocebus; species Plecturocebus donacophilus. The sequence goes on along the minus strand of PVKP010003636.1, from coordinate 50,160 downwards.
CAAGATAGATTTGGGTAGGGACACAAAGCCTAACTATATCAATGTACAAAAATCAGTAGCATTTCTATACACCAATGATGTCCAAGCTGAGAGCCAAAACAATAACAGAATCCCACTCAAAATAGTCAGAAAAAGAATAAAATACCTATGCATACAGCTATCCAGAGAGGTGAAAGATCTCCACAAGAAGAATTACAAAGCCTTGCTTAAAGAAATCAGAGACAACATAAAGAAACGGAAAAACATTCTATGTTAATGAATAGGAAGAATCAATATTGTTAAAATAGCCATGTTACGTAAAGCAATTTACAGATCCAATGCTATTTCTGACAAATTACTAGTGACATTTTTCACAGAATTACAAATAGCTATTCTAAAAATTCACATGGAAACAAAAAGAGCCTGAATAGACACAACAATCCTAAGCAAAAAGAACAAAGCTGCAGGCACCACACTACCTGACTTCAAACTATACTGTAAGACTATACTACAAGTAACAAAAACAGCATGGTACAGGTACAAAAACAGACACATAGACCAAGGGAACAGTATAGACAGCCCACAGATAAAGCCACACACCTACAACCGTATGATCTTCAACAAAGCTAACAAAGACAAGCAATGGGGAAAAGACTTCCCATTTGGTAAATGGTGTTGTGATAACCGGCTAGCCATATACAGTAGATTGAAATTGGACACCTTCATTTACCACATATAAAAATCAATTCAAGATGGATTGATGACCTAAATGTAAAACCTAAAACTATAAAAGCTTGAGAAGAAAACCTAGGAAATGCCGTTCTAGACATTGGCCCTGGCAAAGATTTAATGATAAAGACTCTAAAAGCAATCACAACAAAAACAAAAAATTGACAAGTGGGACCTTATTAAACAAAAGAGTTTCTGCATGACAAAGAAAACTATCAACAGAATAAACAGATAACCTACAGAATGGAAGAAAATACTTGCAAACTGTGCATCTGACAAAGGTCTCATATCCAGAATCTATGAGGAAATTAAATAATCAACAAGCAAAAAATAATACCCTTAAAAAAGAACAGCCACTTCTCAAAAGAAGATATACACATAGCCAACAAGCATATGAAAAAATGTTTAACATCACTAATCACTGGAGAAATGCAAGTTAAAACCACACTGAGATATCACTTCTCACCAGTCAGAGTGGCTATTGTTTAAAAAATTTAAAAAAAAAACACAGATGCTGGTGTTTCTCCTTTGGAGAAAGGAGAACACTTAGACTGCTGGTGGAAATGTATAAAACAAAACTACCATTTGACTCAGCAATCCCATTACTGGGTATACACAAAAAGGAATATAAATCATTCTGTCATAAAGACACATTCTTTTAAAATTATTAGAAACTTAAAACATAATATATTTCACAAAAATGAACATATGCAAATAAATGGAATAATTAATTTTTTTTAATGGAATGAATTTAGATAGGTTTAAAAATTATAAAATACAAAGCCTGTGCCAAAATCTACAATGCTGTAGACTGCTTCACATGAACATGTTAGAATTGCAGGATTTTGTTTTTTTGTAAATCAATACTTCTAAGCACATAGATACTCATACTCATAGGAAGTATGATATCATACAGAAGTATCACATGATATTTACAATCAATAAAACATGCAGAAAATACACTAAAATAATTTTATTAAAACAATAAGATCTTACAAAAACTGTAACTTTATTGACTGCATCACCCCTAATAAGTATAAATTTGAAATTACAGAATCTTTAACAATTTTGGAAACTGATGGTGATTCATTGTTGTGTAGCATTTTTCTTCAAGATGGTCACTTGTTAACCCTAAAATCTGAGATGAAGTGAAGTGACAAAAACGGTAAATTGTCTACAAGGCTTGACAGAGATGTATTTCCTTCTTAGTGACTTTCATTTTAAATTCAGACTAAATTCTGTAGATGAGCCACTTCCACCTATCTTACTCTATGAAGATGTTATATTAGAAAAACTTTAGACAAATTAAATTAAACAGTTTATTTAAGCAAAAAATAATTCATGAATAAAGTAACACTCAGAACCAGAAGCAGTTTAGAAAGTTGTTTTTGTCAATGTGGCCAGTGAGTATTTGTAGACAAAAAATAGAAGTAAAGTAGTAAAGTATTATACAGTAGTTTGATTGCTTATTGATCAGTTGGCACAGTTGGCAGCATGTGACTGGCTGAAGCTTGGCTGCTTTTGGTTGGCTGAGACCCAAATATATGTTACAAAAAATCCACTAAGTTTTGGTTTCATTCTATACTAGGTTAGGTTGCAGTTTTTTTGGGTAGGAAGTCAAAGTATAGAGATAGCCTCAGGCCAATCATCTCTTACTTATTTAACAGCAGGATTATTTAGTGTCCTTTTTAAAAAAAAAATCTAACTGTCCTATGGAGGGTTAGACTTTTATATCTTTATTTTAACCTTTAGTTACTTCAAAGTGAACTTATAACTCAGTCTTGTTAAATTGGATACTTTTGTAATATAAGATTCAAAAGGTTAAGAGAAAGTAACCCAAACATATACATGCATAAAATGTCTGTAACATATTTTCTTCATGATATACTTGTAAAATTGAATCAATAAAGAGATCGACCTGAATTTTCTAATGTAGTGATTTGGTAGATATACTAGCTAAAAACTTCCTTATTTCAAGGATTTGAATCATTGATTTTAAAAGCAATGAAAGACAGAGAGCAGCAGGTTGTGTGGTTCACGACCTCTACAATGTGGTAAGCTGTTGTGACTGTAGAAAAATTGACTATCTGGGCAAAATCTTTCCAGCACTTTCAGTGGCATAATTTCATAGCATATATCTCTTTAAAATTGAAAAATGATAATAATAACTTGATTCTTACTTTTAAGATTAACCTGCATTTTCTTCCAATTCTGCAATTTCAAAGTGAAAATGGCTTTAAAACTTTATTCTTAGAATCAACACTGGTAAACTTCCAATCTGATTAACTGTAACAGAGAGAGACAGAGTGAACAAAAGGGACTGAAAACCTTTAAACTCCAGAGTTTTTTATGATGTTTTGAAGCTATTTGAATACTTTATCTACTGAGTGATTTCTATTATTCACTCTTGCTACCTTTGGCAGAAGAGGAAAATTCTTACATAATAAAAAAAAAATCACTACACAATAGAATATTTGACTCTCAGACAAATAAATGTTCCACATATTTTCCACTACATGACTAAAACTTTTGATATTGGTCATGATAGCACCTTTCGTAATGACTTATTTTAGATGATTTTTTCCCTCAAAATTCTGGAGAAAACTCATAAAATGTGCTGGACAATGAATTGCTGTGTGATATTTAATTCATTTGAAAGAGAGACACTCACTATTTTTTACAGGGAGTTTAGTTCATGATTTATTGGTTTTATCTGTACATATAAAGCAAAATTTTCTTACAGTTTATACACCAAAACATTAACAAATTACTGTAGATGGCTGGAGTGAGGTAGTAAAAACAGCAGATGTTCTGTAGATTACAAAGAATTAGTGTTTATGTTCTATTTGAATGATCCCTTGTGCCAAAAATGCTTCATTATGTTTTGTTGCCAAGTGACTTTTCCTGGGAACTCAGTCCTCCTTGTTTTCCATGATATCAATCTTCTATGTTTCCAGCTGATCCATCTCAGTCTCCTGCTTGAGGACCTCCTCCTCTATCAATGTTTTATAGATGCCTGTGCACAGGGGCTGTATGTAAGGACCTTGATATGGTTTGGATCTGATCTGTGTCCCTGCCCAAATCTCATGTCAATTTGTAATCTGCAATGCTGAAAGTGGAACCTGCTGGGAGGGCATTGGATCATGGGTGCAGTTTTTCATGGTTTAACACCATCCCCCTGTGGTGCTCTCATTGGGATAATGAGTTCTCGTGAGTTCTGGTTGTTTAAAAATGTGTACCATCTCTCTACCTTCTCTCTCTTGCTCCTGTTCTGCCCATGTAAGATGTGCCTGCTTCTCTGTCACCTTCTGCCATGATTGTAAGTTTCCTGAGGCCCCAGAAGCCAAGCAGATGCCAGCATTGTGCTTCTTGTACAGCCTGTGGAACTATGAGCCAATTAAATAACTTTTCTTTATAAATTACCCAGTCTCAGGTATTTCTTTATAGCCATGCAAGAACAAACTAATACAGAAAATTGGTACTGAGAAATGGGACATTGCTATTAAGATACCTGAAAATGTGAAAGCAGCTTTGGAACTGGATAATAGACAGAGTTTGAAAGAGTGTGAAGGGCTCAGAAGAAGACAGGAAGATGAGGGAAAGTTTTGAAACTTCTTAGAGACTTGTTAAATTGTTGTGACCAAAATACTGATAGTGATATGGACAATGAAGTCCTGTCTTAGGAGGTCACAAATGGAAACAAGGAAATTATTTGGAACTGGAACAGTCACTTTTGTTATGTTTTAGCAAAGATACTGGGTGCATTGTGCCCTGCTTTAGGGACCTGTGGAACTTTGAACTTGATAGTAATAATTTAGGATATCTGGTGGAAGAAATGTTTAAGCACCAGAGCATTGAAGATGTAGCTGGCTTTTTCTATCAACCTATGCTCATATGTGTGAGCAATAAAATGACCTGAAACTGGGACTTATATTTAAAAGAAAAGCAGAGCATAAAAGTTTAGAAAATTTGAAGCCTGGCCATGTGCCAGAAAAGAAAAGCCCATTTTCAGAGTAGGAATTCAAGCAGGCTGCAGAAATTTATGTAAGTAAAGAGAAGCTAATTGTCAGTAGCTGACACAATTGGGAGAAAGCCTCAAAGGCATTTCAGAGACCTTTCTGGCAGTCCCTCTCATCAAAGGCATAAAGGTCTAGGAGGACAGAGTGGTTTTGTGGGCCCTACCCACTGCACTTTGCAGCTTTGGGGCACTGCTCCATGAATACCAGCTGCTTCCATTTCAGCCATGGCTAAAATGGGTCTAGGTACAGCTGGGGCTACTGCTTTAGAGAGTGCAAGCCATCCCATGGTATTAAACCTAAAGGTGCACAGAGTATAAGAGCTGAGGCTTGGCATCCTCTGCCTAGATTCATGGTATATATGGAAAAGCCTGGATGTTCAGGCAGAAACCTGCTCAGGGGTAGAGCCCTCTTGGAGAACCTCTAGTAGAGCAGTACAAAGGAGAAACATGAGGTTGGATCCCCAACACAGAGTCCCCAATGGGACACTGTCTAGTGGAGCTGTGAGCAGAGGGCCACCAACCTCCAGACCTCAGAATGGTAGATCCACTGGCAGCTTGCACCCTAAGCCTGGAAAAGCCATAGGGACTCAATGCCAGTGTTTGAGAGATGCCCTGGGATTGAACCCTGCAGAGCCACAGGGGCAGAGCTACCCCTTGGGAGTCCAACCATTGCAATAGTATTCCCTGGATGTGGGAGATGGAGTCAAAGGGGATTGTTTTGGAGCTTTATAATTTAGTGACTGCCCTGTTGGGTTTTGGACTTGTGTAGGACATGTAGCCCCTTTCTTTCAGCCAATTTCTCCCTTTTGGACTCAGAGTATTTACCCAATACCTATACCTCTATTGTATCTTCAAAGTAACTAACTTCCTTTTTGATTTTACAGGCTCATAGGTGGAAAGGACTGGCCTTGTCTCAGATGAGGCTTTGGACTTTTGACATGTGAGTTAATACTTGAATGAGTTAAGACCTTGGGGGACTATTGGGAAGTCATGATTTTATTTTTAAATGTAAAAAGAACACGAGATTTTGCAGGGGTCAAGGGTGGAATAATATAGTTTGGATCTGTGTCCACACCCAATGTCAATTTGTCATTCTCAGTGCTGGAGTGGTACCTGGTGGGAGGTCATTGCATCATGGATGTGGTTTCTTATGGTTTAATGTCATCTCCTTTTGGTGCTATCATCATGATATTGAGTTTTTGTGAGATCTGGTTGTTTAAAAGTGTGTAGCATCTCTCCCCACTCCTTGTTTCTTCTCTGGCCATATAAGATATGCCTGCTTTCCCTTTAGCTTTCATCATGATCATAAGTTTCCTGAGGCCTCCCCAGAAGCCAAGCAGATGCCAGCATTGTGCTTCCTATACAGCCTGTGGATTCATGAGCTACCTAAACCTCTTTCCTTTATAAGTTACCCAGTTTTGGATATTTCTTTATAGCAATGCAAGAAGAGACCTCTTCTATTCTCACTTCCATATTTTTTTCTGTGGAGTTGCTTATCACCTACATGCTAGAGATTCCCAAACTTTTATTTTCAGTTTGAGCCTGTCTCTCAAAGCCTCAGTGTGTATAACTGTAATAAATAGCCTATCTGATAATTCTGTCTTTGTTCCATAAAGTTCTAAGTTCTCCAGAAAACTGCTTCTTTCTCCCTCCTGTGATTTTCATCTTAATGGGAGGCATCTTTGTCCATCAAGTTGTCATAAAATGCAGCCTCGAAATCACCATTGTCCCTTTCTATGCCCATACTTCCCAGATATAATTGCTCACTAAGTCCTATTGATTCTGTGGGTTTAATACTTCTTAAATTTTCCCACTGTTGTCCTCCCATGTTGCTGCCACTGTCTTGGGTTATACATCAATTTCTCTCACCAGACATAATGTAACTTCCATCTCCCTGGTGCCTCTGCTCTAGTCCTATTCCCACTCAGGCAGTCTTTCTCCTAAAGGATGCTAGGATTTCAGAGATGTTGCAAGTCAGACTGGATAGATGGAAGCTTGCTAGTGAAAGGGAGAGAGAATATCAAGAACTCTCACCTGTCCGAAGCGCATCTTAGGAAACTGTCTTTGAAAAGATGAAGAGATAAACAAGAATGGTATCTTTTAATCAGCAAATGTATGAAAATAAAGACAGCAACAGGAAAAGTAATTGACTCTCATTATTCAATCATGCCTACATTTAGTGTTGGTCTTGCTCCCCAGATAGAGGACAGATCAGATCTTTTTAAGTTTCACTTTATCCAAGAGAATTATCTATTTTTAATTTCTCCATCTCTCACAACCATTAATCCTGAGCTATTTATATTTGTCTGTTTTTTAAACTTATTTTTAAACATGACTGCCTTTCTACAATCAATACTCTCACATGAAATAAACTGAGATTGGATCAGAGAATGTGCAACATACCTTTTAATCGGTCTACACTTGTCTCTATCCATACATTACTAAGGATGCTTAACATATAAAATATACTTATTTTACACAAAATGCTAAGTTATCTTTTTCTCACATATAAGTAGTTAAATGACTAGCAATTAGATCCCTTTAAATACTACAGTGTTTGAATGCAGACTGAGAGTCAAGATGTGAAAATAGCCTCTACGAAATATGAGAATGGTATTCACTAAAATGAAATTTTAGTTGTACTTTAAACCTATAGTATCTTCAATGATTTTCATTAAAAATTCTCTAGACCCCAAATGATCACAAGGAGAACAGAAGGAATTATTTGTTAAAAGTTTCTATTTGTCTATTAATTTGCATAGAAATAATTTGTACAGAAAGATATTGACACAGAAATAACCATGATTTTGTTTTAAAAGGGCTTATAGCCTATTTAAAAAGATAGGCTCCAAGCAAAGAAATACAATATAACAGGGTCTAACAAAGGAATCCACAAAGTACTTATAACAAAGGAGAAACAGTTACTTTTGTTTTGAGAAAATGAGAGACTGGGTAGAAGTGTCAAATGTAACATGTCACCAACCAGGGAGGACTATCACAGGTAAGTAAGACATATTTCATAGCAACGGGTTGGACTAGTGGTAGTTTGTTTCATAATCACTTGGCAGCTCAGTACTCAGATTTTCTTTTATTCTGAAAGGTTTCTGGAGACATGGGACTTGGCACCATTCTTCAGCCAGATTCTGTGTCCCACATCTGATTGATGACTCTTCGACTTGACCTGCAGACTTGGGCTGTCTTGTTTGCTTCAGGAAATGGGGAGAGGGAGAGTAAGGGACCTACTGGGATTAAATCTCTGGTTAGAATCTCCAGTAAGATAAAAGGCTAACTGTAGGAATCACCCTGTGCAATAACGGACCCAAAACTACTGTCTAACTTACCTTTAAGTCTTGCTAATAAGAGATGTCAGAGAGGCAAACAAAATACTCTCATATGAAAGATGCCTTTGATATCTGGTAATTTCTTTTACTGAAATAGTTACTGTTATTTTTAGTGGATAAGCTATATTAGATGTTTTATTTGAATGCTACACTAAAGTAAAAACTGTGTATGCTTTTAGGTTTTGTATGTTTAACGGGGGAGTTACCAGCAATCTCACAATGCTATATATTTAATAATAAATGCTTAAAAATTGTTAATGTGATCAAAAAATATATCTTCAATAAAAATGAGGTATACAATTTTGCCCTTTAATATTATAGGTTATTGTTTGTATTTGCTAATTTGGGTCTTAAAATAGCCATTACTGTCACTACAAACATTATTTCATGCTACACTGTACATCAACTTAAATGTATATGCTATGTGTATGTATAAGGTTTTCTTTGGATACAGTAAATTACCTTCAATCAAAATTTGCTGTATTTTATTATGTTCTATTTCATTTAATAGATATAATAAGATAGTTCTCAAATGTACATTTAAAAATTATTTCAAAATCTTTGTATGTCATTGATTCAAAATTTAGAGCATATTTCTAGAAATAAATGCCATTTATTTTAGTTTGCTAAGATATTAAAGTTGACAGGAAGAAAATATAGATGATAGAAAATTTGAGAAATTAATATGAATCAGAATAATATCTTAGCACATAAAATCACATACATCATCCTTTCTTTTAAATTTTCTTTGTTTCTCTTAAAATTGTATTATTTTCCTCACATTTGATATTAAAAAATGACATTTGTTTTTATTTAAGTGTTGTCTATCAAGATCTAGAAAATGTCAGTGAAACTAATTATAGATCCAAACCCACTTTGAACCATAATATCTATGCTGAATTAATTTTTCAAACATTTAGATTGATGAGCTTTACAATATTTTTCCTCTGGACTAGTTTTAAACACATGAAGGCTGAGAAGTTCATTAAGGATTTACACTTTATGGTCAGGGTTTGAGAACTAATACTATCAGTAAATTGTAAAAGTGATAAACTCCTTAATAGTTCTGAGGCAGTTTTCTTCAGATAAGCATAAATACTTTACTAGATTGTTGTTTGAAATGAGATTGAAAAGTAACTAAGTAAGCTATAAAAACTGAACAAATGGTTGTTGTACTATCATGGACTCCAACCTAAACAAATAGATCACATTTAGCTACCTAAGATAACATTTTCCAAAATGGTCCAGTGACACTTGGAAAAAAAAATCAATAATATTTATGGTTATATAAGTTCAGATAATACCACTTAAAAGAGTTATATATTACATCATATTACAGGCCCTAAAGTGATCTGAAGTAAAAGAAGCTACTATTGTTTAACAGAGACTTTCTGAACTTACTTGATCTATATATGTTTATTCATATAATACTTCTCATATTCATTTTAACTTAAGGAGCCAATAGACAAGAGGAAATTAAATATTTGAAGGTAATTGTCATATATAAAATTTAAGTGATAGTTTATATCAATATATAAAACACCTAGTATTTTTAAAGATTTGACTTTTAAATTTATATAGGTATAACATAACAGACCCAAGAAACACACATGGAAAATGTGAACTGAGCAACCTAGTCTAACCTGGAGGCTGTGGATATTTATTTATTGTGAAATGAGCAGAGTAAAGAGGAACCAATTATGAAAAACCTGCACACAAGGTAAGCCATAGAGAATGCATTTAGAAAGAATTTAGAGAAATGATTAGTTAAGCTGGATGAATTTCAGTATTACCAAATCATGTAGGATGATACTAAGGAGGTTAGTAAGTCTCCTGTGTGGGTGACAGCAAGCAAATTAACTTGAAGATGTGGAATCTCAGGCTGGGAATAATGAGAAAAAGCTCAGAGAGACTGAATGGAAATATAATGTTAGGGGTCAGACAAGCTCAGGAAACTGATGTTTTTTGTGGAACTTAAATATCAAACCATCAATGCATGTTTAATCAATGAGTCACTAGTGTCCAGAAGTCATCATAAGTTATCCTTTACTTTAAATACTAATTATTCCTGTCTAGACATTCACCGAGTTATGCGTATGGTTTTAGCAGAGCTTGATAAATATTTTGAGTCTGGTCCTGTGCATGAAACAGAACAGCTTTGTGTGGTTTCCCACCCAGCTAAGTGAGAGTGACATGAAAAACATGCAGAGGTGTTTTTAACAAGAGTTATCCCTGTACACTCACCTTCCTGTAAACTCTGAGCTTCCCTTTGTGAATCCACCTGCTCTCTCCTCAAGCCTTATTTCCAGGAATGCTGCCAAGCTTTCTATTTTTTTGATTTTGACAGTAGAAGACTAAGGAGCAAATGTCATGTAACCTCATTTAACAAAATATATCTTATACCATGGTAAGACTTTAAAAAGATAATTACTAAAATACTCAAATATCTATATTTTAGCATATTTCAAGGAAATAAGTCACCAAAAAACCTTCATGATATGATGTAATTTATTATTATTTTTACTATACATAAATGTTGAGTTTTGAGGAAATTTGGATGAGGCTATGGTAAGGTTTAAATTTGAATCATCTGGGAAGAAGGATTTGTAAACAGTAATATGAACAAGAAAAACAAAGGAAAAGAGTTTCATCTAAAATGAGATACTTTAACACATTAAAAATACATTCAACATTACTATTCATAAACCTAAATATGCTTTTTAAAATAACTTTTCTGGAAAGGCAGAATATGATGAAGTCTGCATTTGGCACTATATATTGGCTTTATGAATCCTGTTCCCATAAGTACTGGCAATAATAAAAATATATTTACATGATACATTTCATAATCTTTCATTTTTTTCAATTTTAATACATCTCCTGTCAATTATTCTGAATTAATTAGGTGAGACATCTTTTCAGTGTTTTCAATGCAAGTTGTACAAGAAATTCCATACAAATTTAAAGAGTTGTTGTAATAGTCAAAATAGATGTGAAAGTCCACGTTGTTTTAGTCAGTTAAATTCTCCAGAATGCTAGGCTGAATTCCTGCGTGAGCAGCCATTAGATAGCAAAGATCTACAGTTATTCTTGGCAAGCCGTATAGACATGGCAGGTCCAAACCTGTGAAATTAGCTTCTTTAATGGCATTTCTAGAATCTAAAAAAGTAAAACAGTTTTTGAACTGCTTTGACAATAATGGTGCTATTGAGGTAGTGTTTATATAGCCAGGGCCTGGTTCCATGAACCACAATAACCAATCTGTCCCCAAGATTTGATCTTCAGTATGAGCTGGAACAAGCCAGTGACTATGTTCTTGACACACTGCAGAGTGCCAATATATTTATTTACCACTTTTTTCCATAAAGGTTTTAAATTAGCTTACAAATCTCAAATAGTCAGATGAAGGAAGAATATAGGTACAAGCATCGAAGTCAGTGTGACAAATACACACAGACCTGCATGTGGGAGAATCCTATGCGGGGACTAGAGGTGGACCTCAATTTCGGCTTTAAGTTGCCTGAGAGCAAGTGAGTGAAAGAGAGGGGGTTAGAAAGACAAAGAGAGAGACACTTACACAATGGGGGGGGAGGGAAGAATAAAATATGTTGAATTACGTAATCAGAGTTTCCATAAAAATTAAAATCAGCCCGTTATTCAGAATAGGGATATTTTTTCTGAGAGTTGAACTGGAGGAAATGAACTGTAGGGTAGCAGCATCCTAAATTACAGAAAATACTGAATTTTATATAAGCTCATAGCATTTCTCAATGAGGCCATTGGTTAATCAGGAAGGCAATTCTCCAACAGTTTAAAGAGACACTTTACTTAATTTCAGTCAGTACAATGCAAAGAATTCCCTAGGGATTCCCTATGTAATAAATGATGTTGTGTAGTGATTACTCAAGGATCTAGAACTAGAAATACCATTTGACCCAGCAATTACTGGGTATATACCCAAAGGATTATAAATCATTCTATTATAAAGACACATGCACATGTATGTTTATGGCAGCACTGTTCATAATAGCAAAGAGTTGGAACCAACCCAAATGCCCATCAGTGATAGACTGGATAAAGAAAATGTGGCACATATACACCATGGAATAGTATGCAGCCATAAAAAAGGATGAGGGACATCAATAAAGCTGGAAACTATCATTCTCAGCAAACTGACACAAGAACAGAAAACCAGACACCACATGTTCTCACTCGTAGTGGGTGTTGAACAATGAGAACACATGGATACAGGGAGGGGAGCATCACATACCTGGGCCTGTTGGGGGATGGGGACTAGGGGAGGGATAGCAGAGGGTGAGGGAATAGGGACAGGATAGCATTAGGAGAAATACTCAATGTAGATGACAGGGTGATGGATGCAGCAAACCACCATGGCACGTGTATACCTATGTAACAAACCTGCGCATCCTACACATGTACCCCAGAACTTAAAGTATATACAAAAAGAAAATGACTTCCCTGAAGTCTCATTTGATTTTCTTGAAGTCTCATTTCTTTTCTTAGAATGAAATTCTAAAGAGATTGTTTATGTAATTGGCTATTCCTTCAATAGGTGGTGACTCAGAATCTATTCTTAAAATACAATCAGTAGGAAAAAAAATATTGAAAATAGACAGTGAATGTTGGTATGCATTCTTTATACCTGGGAGTAGTATGAAGCATGTAGTATAAAGCATGATTTATGTTAATTGATTTATTTTAATTAACTTATATTTCTCACAGTGGTTTTTAATCTCATTTTTATTATTTTACCTGCATTTCAGAATTTAATGAACTGAGAAATGTTAAAGTTGCCTTCCAAATGATGACATTCATGCTCATTTTCAGTTGTATTTTTCAGAGAGCCTTTTCTTATCCTCAAATTATAGCGTTTGGTGTATTTTCCTCATTAAACAATATCTCATAAGTTTCCATCTGTGGCATAGAAGGAAATGTGGTTTCTGAGGTATTTCTTTAATCACCTGGAAGCTTTTAGAAGATGATTAATTATGTAGCACACAGATCTATAATCTTTAGCAGACAACAATGGTAAGAGCCAGTCCTCCTGCTGTTGTTCAGTTCACATGGATTACTTAAAAATAAATCTAGCTTTCCTTGGTGTTTGAATAATTATTTTCAAAGTCTTAGCTTGCCTTAAGTCATTTTTATCTACACACTAGCTGCTAAGAACAAATCTTTCTGATATCTCCAAATAAAATTTCTTCATAATCTGGATCAAACTAACTGCTAAAAGAATACAATTGAGTAAACATCCTTGGCACCAGATGGTGTCAGAGGGCTTGAAAATGTGCTTTCTGGTTATTCTTGGGATTCAGAGATTTAGAAATAAATACTCCGACAAAAAGAGTATACTAGAGATACTGCAATCACTGCCCTGCCTGTGTGCCCTGCTGAGACCTGAGCCTTTGCAGCCGTATTACATCCTGTAACCCTGCGCTTCCTTTTCTTTTCACAGCTGATTGGTTCAGTGGTAAGCACTTGACCCAAGCATAACCAATTTAATAAACTGGATAATGACCTTTTACCTCTAACTTATGATCTGTAGATTGACAGGAAGTGTAGATGAACAATCTTATCTAGTGGGTAGGTATCTGAAATGTGAAACCTAATAAGACTTTTGTTAGCGTGAAGACAGATGTGAAGCAAAACAGTTACGAGAGAGGTAAGGAAGGACTGAAGGAAGCTAAAGTGAAATACAGCTTAAGTTATAAGGAAGCAAATAATTCAGGTTACCAGGTAAAGGTGGGCAGTAGAGTCAATAGCTATGTGGAGAAAGAGAAACAGAAAAACATTATATAGCTCCTGCAGTCAGATTGATACAATTTCCCCTTATGAATACATTGGTTCTTTATTATTTCATAGTTCTAGTTGCTTACACAGACGTATTCTTATGATAAATCTTCAGTTACTTGAAGCTACTAGAGAAGATATCTATGTTTTGGAACCCAAAGATCAGGCAACAGATACACAGGAATGAAGGAATAAGACCCCAAAGAATATACTGACTAGAAATTCAGATGGGTGCGAAAAATATGAAAAGTGGCATAAGTAGTCAGTAGGAAGAATGCATAGGGATTTCCAACAATGAGAAGAAGGTGACAATGGAGATTATAGTATAGGTATACCTGGAATTGGAAGTCTTGAGCAGATACTAATTCCAGCCACTATAATGATACTCCTAGGATTACGATGTCTTGCTTCAGAAGTGGTAAAAACTATATTGGATCCTTACATAGATTGTAGGAACAAAACTCATAACAGCAAACAGAGGAAGAATCTATGGTTGGGGTCAGGGACACATGGAAAAGAGTTAAACTTCAAAATTCAGACTTGGAAACAAAATGGGCACGCAAGGATCAAAAGTGAGTTTCCAAGCAGAGATTGAAAGAGAAAATCAGCCTCAGGAAATTGGCCTCTGAAGTCCTGCAAACAGAAGCAACATACTGCAGAATTTCAAATGCCAGAGTGTGAGAGGTAAGCAGTCGGCATTGAGATCCTATATCCAGGGATCACAAAGGTTGATTGAGCTTAACTCTGGATGAAGGCCTGGAGATAGCAGCTCTCCAAAGTGACTCGGGCTCTCATCAACTCTCATGGATTCCAGAGCAGACTCCATAAAAGAGAGAACTTCAGCCTGCAATCCATTGCTTAATGTTTTAGGGGACCCTTCTAGGTCTATGCTCTTTAAGCTAGCTACATGCTCTCTCTCTTTCCATTTTTATTGTGAGGATCTTGGTTTTGCCACATTGTTCATTACTTTGACCTTTACTCTTCAATAGTCCTTTTCTTTCCTAAACTTAGCCAGTCTCAGAGATATAGCCTCACGTCTCTTACTTGTGATTCACATTCCTTGCTCTCACCACATAAAAGTCTACTCATCCAAAGTGTGCTCCACTGCCAGATCTGCTATTGTTCATGAAAATTCAGCACTGACCAGAGTTGTTTTCTTCTAAGAAAGGAGGCAAAGAAACTCACACTGGGAGCTAAATGGGATCCCATCAATATAACTAACACTTCAGCCAGAAGGGAAGTTTAGTCATGGGAACTTGATCATGGGGACATTAGAATGGCTCTTTAGGTTTTCAGCCAGCTAGATCTTGTAACCTGGACAAAGCAGAGACAAAATGTAGGAAAACCAATGGCCCATCCAGTGGGGAGTTATGCAACAGATACTTGGGCAATGTTACAGGGTCTATTTAACTAATATTTCAAATTATAATTGCTCATGAATACAAAATCAAATGATTCAAAAAGTTTATCATGAAAATCACGTGTATAGGCATGCATCCTTTTCTCTTTGTCCTAATGCAAACTACAGCAATGATTACTGCCCATTGGGTGATTATAATGTTAAATTACACTGCTTACAATAATTCAATAAAGTGATATTATACACTATTATCTTTTTCACAAATGTTGAAAGTGGACAGCCAGCAAAGGTCAAATCAACCAGCAAAGGTCAAATTTCAAAACCTATGCAATTAGCCACTCCTGTTTGTATTACACGTACATACATGTGCCTGCACAGGCACACACAAATGAAATTTAAGGTAAATGAAATTTCTTTATCAGATATCAAATCGGTCATAGAAGACCATTTTATTCAAAAATAAAAAATATAAAACAATTCAACTTTAGTACATTGGCAATTAAGAAAAAGAAAAATCTTTTATTTAGAGAAAAATCACTTAAAAATTTCTCAGATGTATATACTTGCTAGTAATCTTAATATATAAGTATTGCAAAAAACAAATAAAGGTAAGTTGTGTTAAAACAACCAACAAAAGACTATCAAAGTTGGAAGATACAGGAAATGAAACAGGGTTTCGTGTTATCCTAGAACTAGCAATGAAATCTGCTTAAGCCTTGACGCTGCGGTGCTTTTGTACTACTTGTCATTCCAATAATGGTTGTGATGATATATTCTCGGTGAAGGAGTTAGCAACTGCAATTTGTGCTCAAACTTGGCTGTTCCCTTAACTTTTATAATGAGTCTCAATACTGAATGCTTGAGTATTATTGAAGCTGCTATTTTTACAGGTGGTGGGAGAGAGGATCTCAAAGTGTCTTCAGGTCAGTTTTATCTTAGCTCTGCTTTCTTTTGCAAAACCTTTGGGAGCCATTCATAACAAGTGCTGAAAAAGCAAGGGCACTCTTATTTCTTTATTGTGAGAAGCACTCACCCTTAGAAAGACATTCGGACCTGCAACTTTACAGGGTACACTTTGCTAATAAGCCTGCAGAAAACCACAGGATTTATGAAAACATAGATCAATGCCAGCTACTTTATTACATGACATTGCCAATAGCAGGCACCTGAAGTGAAGTTTTCTGTTTTTAGAACACTTTCCTCCCACATATTTCTATCTTTGGATGAGAGATTTTATACCAAGTAATCTCCCACAGTTATTGCTTTGTATCTGAGCTCATAATTCATATTCTAACCACATCATTATAATTGGTTATATTGAAGATCGCTTTAACTCACCATAAGAAAAGACAAACTAATCTTTATTTTGAGAAATATAAAGGAATATTTATTCTTGAGATTTTCTTATTCTCCTAAACTAGTGAAATATTTCACATTTTTCAGCACGCTTAGCATTAAGGCTTTTCAAGTGACCAGAGGATATTTTGAGTGCATACAATTATTCCTACTATGATTATTTTCTATTCTTTAAATAAATTACTGATAAGCTAACCTTTAGAGAGTATAGCAAATATTCATATAATTATGTCTACATGAAGTCAAATACTTAGGTGTTTCTCATAACCCTGGGGCTTTCTCTTTAAGTGCTCAAATCTCACTAATATTAAAGAAAGGACAAGCTTGGAGATATTCACAGTAATGTATTCAAAGAAAAATGTGGCTCTGTGTGTGTGTGTGTGTGTGTGTGTGTGTGTGTGAGAGTACATTTGTACATATATATGTGTATTTCAGATAGTCAGTCCATCATTGTTTTTCAGCTGTTTTTAACAATTTCTTATGTTTGTGCGTAGTCTAGCAACACTCAATGCATTCATATAAAATGATTTCTTAAATGTATCTGTGTAAGTGTTTATGTGTATGTGGGGTTTTTTACCTGTGCAAAAAAAGTAGCACTTCAAAAATAAGTACTTAATGCCAGCAGTCATTCAGACCCAGGCCCCTTGCTCCTCAAGGGGCAGATAATGGTTTCAGGGCTCAATAAATAATGCAGTCTTTTAACTTTGTTTTGATTTGAAAACATTTCTCTCCCAATAAAATTCTACATATTGTATGTAATCTCACAGCTTCCTGCAGCTCCACATTATTCCAAGGTGAGTGTAGTGGACTCATTTTAATATTGCACACTTTGGTATACAAAATACTGTTGACATAATCTGAAACATCTTGCTGTTGTTGAAATCCAGTAGGCTCCCCACACTATGCATTCAGTGCCAAAAGAATCTCTTCAGTGAGTCAATCAATTTTAAAGTAATCAGTCTAACTATCTGAATCTTGAGTGACCTGAATATCTAATGTATACGAAATGGTCACAATAGGGGCTCTATTTCATATTTTGAAAATCCATTTTTGTTCTCTCCAAAAACCATGTAAAAAGAGCATTGGGAAATAACATTTTAATATTAAGGATAAAATGCAATTAATTGAATCATATTAAATGATCAATTTATAATCAATGAATCATTGATACTTAAATATGTCTAGAACAAAGGAGAATATATAATAAGGTTTAGTTAAGTGTTACAAATTACAGTACACAAAAAATAATTTTAACTGTGTATTTTATGTTCGTTTATCACAGAATAAAATTAAAATATTACCAAAAAAGCCAATTTATATATCTAACTATATTCTAAATTACTTAATAAGTTCAAATAAAGAAAATTCTGTCAAAACAATGTTTGTGATTGTTTCCAGATATAAAAAAGAAACAGAAAATTTTAAGTTTAATAATTCTGATATGCAAAGACCTCAAGTTGTTTCACATGATTAAATTGATAATACAATTCTAGTAATAAAAAAATAAAAGCTTTATATTTTTAAAGTTATACAATCATATGAGAATGAGCATTTATTTCATGACTTTAAAGAATCACTATTGAACAAGTTCTAGTTTAAATTTTCATAGTAGTATACATTATTTCATGCAAACATATGTCACATCTTGAAACATTATGAAACCTGAAGAAGTACACTGCAAGAGGAAAAAGGTAGTTATAAATAAATAAATGCATTTTATAAAATCTTTAAATAACAATATATCCCTCATATTATAAAATATATGAATACTTTAGATTGATTAAAAGTATGTCTTGTGTCAAAATATTAATAATAGAATCAATAAAATAGTTTGATACTGAGATCATGCTCTCAATTCAGCTTTAATTTCATTTATTTGTTGTTTGTTTATTTATTTATTTGTTTTGGAGATGAAGTCTTGAGCTGTCGTCCAGGCTGGAGTGCTGTGGTGCGATCTCAGCTCACTGCAACCTCCACCTCCCAGGTTCAAGCAATTCTCCTGCTTCAACCTCCCGAGTAGCTGCCATGCCAGGCTAATTTTTAAAATTTTATTTCAGTAGAGATGGGATTTCACCATGTTGCCCAGGCTGGTTTCGAGCTCCTGAGCTCAGGCAATCTGCTCCCAAGATACTAGGATTGCAAGTGTGAGCCACTGCACCTGGCCTCCCAAGGTGCTAGGATTACACATGTGAGCCACTGCACCTGGCTTCCCAAGGTACTAGGATTGCATGTGTGAGACACTGCACCTGGCTTCCCAAGGTGCTAGAATTGCATGTGTGAGACACTGCACCTGATTAACTTCTACTTATTTTTTAAAAAATTAAATCTAAAGCACAACATTAAATATTTTCCAAAATTCTTATTATGGGCATTGGAATCCTGGTATAATATCCTGTCAACGTTAAAATATTAGATAATTATTTTCTTTTCCATTTTCTTTTCTTTTCTTTCATTTTTTTTGAGACTGAGTCTCCCTTTGCTGCCCAGGCTGGAATGCAGTGGCGCAATCTCAGCTCACTGCAGCCTCCACCTCCGTTGTTCAAGTGATTCTCCTGCCTCAGCCTCCTAAGTAGCTGGGATTACAGGGATATTCCACCACACCTCACTGATTTTTGTATTTTTAGTAGAGACGGGGTTTCACCACGTTGGCCAGGCTAGTCTTGAACTCCTGACTTCAAGTGATCTCCCTGCCTTAGCCTCCCAAAGTGCTGGGATTACAGGCATGAGCCACCACACCTGGCTGCTAAAATATTAGATCATTCTGTTATCATTTTGGTTTTCTATTTTTGCTGTTATAAACATTATCATAATAGACATCTTTCAACCTATTTTCCCTATCTTTAATTTATTCCCATATTGATTCATTAAGGTAGAATGATGAGATGAAAAGGCATGACTTTTTTAGGCTTTCAATTCAGACAGCCAAATTGGTTCTTCAAACGCTGACAACCAAACAGTAAATGAAAGCATGCAAGTCATTGTATTCTCACCAACAGTGAGTATTATCATTAAAATTTAAAAGGAAAATAGCCCATTATTATTTACATTTCTATTTCTTTGAATATAAATACCATTTTATTTTTCATATGTTTGCCCTTTTTCTTTCTTTCAACCCATTTTACTAGATTATTTTTTAATTAAAAATGATTTTATTCTATTTTCATTGAGAAATTAAAAATTATATATCTATTATGTATAACATGTTGTTTTCAAATATTTATACAGGCTAAATCAAGCTAATAGTTGCCATTTTTCTGGTGAGAACACTTAAAATCTATTTTCTTTGCAATTTTAAATATCTTATATTGTTATTAACCATAGTCACTATTTTGTACAACAGATCTTTTGAACTTATTACTCCTATATAATTGAAATTTTGTATCCTTTAACTAACCTGTCCTCAATCCTTCATGAGTCCCTGGTAACTACTAATGTACTTCTATGAATTCAACTTTTTTATACTGCACATGTAAGTGAGATCATGTGATATTTGCCTTCCTGTTTCTGTCTTATTTTATTTAACATAATGTCCTCCAAGTTCATCCATGTACCTCTAAATGACAGAATTTCCATATTTTAAAGGAAGAATAGTATTTTATTGTGTATATATACCACAGTTTTCTTTCTCCTTTCTTATATTGATGGATACAGGTTCCTTATCTTGGCTATTGTGAATAATTCAGCAATGACTATGAGAGGGCAGATATCTCTTCTACATATTTATGTCATTTCTTTTGAATTTATACCCAGTAGTGGAATTGAGGGATCATATGGTAATTCTATTTTTAATTTTTTAAAGAACGTCTATACTGTTTTCTGTACTAACTTATATTGCCACCAACAGTGTGCAAAGATTCCATTTTCTCCACATTTTCTCTGACACTTAACCTGCATCTTGGTGATAGTAGCCATTCTAACAGGTGTGTGCTGCTATTCCATCATTGCGGTTTTAATTTGCATTTGTCTGACAATTCAAGATCATATGTGGTTTTGTTCTAGATTTTAGAATTTTTTCCTATTTCTGTGAAGAATGTCATTGACATTTCCATAGAGACCACATTGAATTGATAAATCACTGTGGGTAATATTGACATTTTAACAATAATAATCTTTTTTATTGTTCTTTTCGTCTCAAATTTATTTATTTATTTTCTAATCTTTATTTTTTTTCTTCTATTAATTTGAGGTTTGGTTTGTTCTTGCTTTTCTGGTTGATAGTTCTTTCTCTTCAGCACTTTGAACATATTGTTTCACTCCCTTCTGTCCTGTGTGGTTTCTGCTGAGGAGTCTGTTGTCAAACAACTTGGAGCTCCTTTATATGTTATTTGCTTCTTTTCTCTTGCTGTTTTTAGGAGCCTTTATCTGTCTTTTGACCTTCAAAAATTTGATTATTATATGCCTTGTAGTAGTCTTATTTGGGTTGAATCTGCTTGATAATCTTTATCTTTCTTGTACCTGAATAACTGTATCTTACTTTAGGTTTACAAAGTTTTCTGTTGTTATTTCTTTACTCAAAGAAATATTCAAGCTTATTCAAGCTTCTGACCCCTTGCTCTTTCTCAACTTCCTGTTGAATGCTAAGGGCACTTAGATTTGCTTTTGGAGGGTTATTCTTTACATCTCAGAGTGATACTGGGTTCCGGACCCAGGGGAGGCTCAGCTTGCACCCCGTGGGTGGTGTTCTTCCAGGCTTTTGGTCTCTCACTCACCCAAGAATGGAAGAGGGGACCACGCCTGACGCAGTGAGTGATTAAGTGAATATCAGACCCCAAGAGTCTTACAGAAAGTGATTTATTTAGGCAGAGAAAGAGGAAAAGGAGAGAGAAAAATGAGAGAGAGAAGCTTCCCCAATATTGTGGAAGGGGATCCAGACATGGAGTCTGCCCAGATGTTGGACACAGGGACTTTTAACCTGGGAGGAAATCCCGCCCCCTTCCGGTTTTCTGGGCCTATGAAAAGAGTTATTTAAATTTCCACTGGAGTGATTGATCTTTTATTCTTTCCCACACGTGCCAAAGTTTAAACAAAGACTTTTATTCCCCAGATGGAGAGGGGGTAGGGAGGTCGGTCATGTCACTGGGAAGTTCCTGCCTTTGAAACTACACCCTCTTGTGGACCGGTAAGAGAATATATTTCCTCAACAGGTGTTCATTCCTTTTCACGATTTTTATTTTGTCCTTTGGCTGTGTATTTTCAAATAACCTGTCTTTAAGTTCATTGAGTCTTAGCTCTGTGTGATCATTCTGCTGTTGAGAGCCTGTGAAAAATGCCTTCATTTTTCAGTTCAACAAATATATTTCTTATTTTCAGAATTTCTGGATTTTTAAATTATTATTTAAATCTCTTTATTAAATTTATCTGATAATTTTTTGAAATTATTTCTCTATGTTATCTTGGAGTTCACTGAGTTTCTTTAGAACTACTGTTTCAAATTCTTGATCTATGAGCTGACATGTAGCCATGTCTTTAGGGTTGGTCAGTGGATACTTGCTTTGTCTATTTAGGGAGGTCACTGTTCTGTATTTGCTGTTGTTTCTTGTGGTTATATGTCTATGAGTTTGCATTGAAAGATTAGCTATTTATTTCAGTCTTCACTTTCTGTCTTGTTTTTGTTCTTTCTTTTTTTTTTTTGAAAGAAAGAAAAAAAGAGAAAAGAAAGAAAGAAAGAGCAAAAGAAAGAAAAAAAATGAGAGAGAGAAAGAAAGAGGAAGAGAGAGAGGGAGAGAGAATGGGATTCTTATTCTATTGCCCAGGCTAGAATGCAATCCAAAAATGGGTATTAAAAACCTCTTTTATGCCAATAATTGTGCTTAACAATGGAGACGAGAAGGAATAAGGGATGAAAATAACAAACAAGCAGCCATTCAATATTTTATTTAAACCTGTGAGATACTATGCAATTGCTGAGGAGTGTTTTACTTTCAATTATGTGGTCACTTTTAAAATAGCTGTAATGTGATACTGAGAAAAATGTATGTTTTGTGGGTTTGGGGTGGAGAATTCTGTAAATATTTGTTAAGTTTACTTGTTCCAGGTCTGAGTTCAAGTCCTGGGTACCCTTGTTAATTTTCTATCTCGCTGATCTATCTAATTTTGACAGTGTAATGTTAAAGTAGTTTTTGTTCTTTTTAAAGTATGTTTGCTTAGAGGCATTTTGCAGTTTGCCTGTTGAGTCCCCTTCATCTTGGATTACAGCTTCCTTTTCAGCACTAGATGATGTCTGAAGCCCAGGTTTGCCTTCTTTCTCTCAAACCTTCAGAGCGCTTCCTGTCCCAGATAGGGATGGAGTATCCAAAAGGGATACCCAGGCAGTTTGAGGAGTCTGGCTAGGGGTTTGTGCTCAGAGAACCTATGAATGATGCCACCTACAGCATGGTGCTACTGAGCAGCCACTCTAAGTTGGTATCTCCTTTGGCTGAGATAAAGAATTTCATGAGCTGCAGGTTGCTAGTCCCGCTTTCTCTCTTTGTCTCAGGATGCCCTTAGGGCTTTTTCCCCCTTAAGTTTCATTCTTAATGATTCTAGTGGGTTAAGGCAGGTGTGGTTTTCTTGTAAAGAAACTCAAGATGGTAGGGAACCTGGCTGCCCATATTGATCTCACTTTTTCCAGTGTAGAAACTGTGAGTCTGAGGCAAATTTTCCATTCATGATGCCTAGAAGAGTGGAAGAGGGGTGTCATGGACACAGAGATTTGTTTACCTTACCATCTGCTCTGAGTTTTTCACATTTCTGTGGCCTAAGAGAGTCTCTCAGTATCAGATCCGAGTTCTGTGATATTGCTGATGATAATCTTCGTGCTAGATATTTGTTTTCGGTTTGATTTGAAGGAGAGTGAATTCAGATTGCTTTTTCTGCTCCACTTTGATGGTGTCACTTGTACCCTCAGTTTTAAAGGGTATTTTCATTGTATATAAAGTTCTGGGTTGCTTTGTTTTTTCTTTTATCATCTTAAGTGTATTACTGAGGCGGCTACACTGTCTGGGGTGTATGTCCTGGAGTTCATTGTCACGCCCCGAGAAATAATTCAGGACCCAGACATATATGGGTGGGTTAAGGAGTGGAAAGTTGAATAGAAGAAAGGAAAGAGGAGAGCAGCAGCTATTTACAACAGAGGGAGAGATGTCTCAAAAAGTGGGGAGGTGGTGGACCACAGCAGATTTTATAGGCAGGCTAGAGAAGACCGTATCTGATTTACATAGGGCTCACAAAGTGGTTCGATCAGGTATGACATTTACATGTCCTGCAGGGAAGGCTGCTCTCCCCACCCTAATCGTATTATGCAAATGGGCTTTCCAGTTGATCAGCGTCAATCTGTCTGCACTTTACCTTACACGTGTCTGACAAAAGAAGGGAAGATGGGGCCACCATCTTGAACATGTCTAGTCCCTAGTTCCTGCTGGTATTCACCCAGATTGCTTGTCTATGTCTGCAGCTTGAGTTTACAGGCTGCTCTTTGTTAGAAAATGATTTGGGGCTGCTTTCATTAAAAAAAAAAAAAAACCTTACTGAGGGCCCCCATGCCCTTGCTATCTGCCTAAGTAATTTCATCTTAACTCCTATATCATTATTCTCCACACATACTTTACATCTTATTTAATCTCAACAATACAGTTTTTAAGATATAGATTTTACATGCATTTTCTGTTATACTTATTCCTAAGTATTTTATGTTTCTTTATAAAGTCAATAATTACTGTATATATTTCCATATATAATGAATTGTTTTCATCTAGCTTTTTTCAAAATTATTTTTATCTTTGGATAGCCATTTTAAATACTGTCTTCCATTCTACTTATTACTATGAAGTGTGAAAACCCAAAATAGTTGCTTTACTAGGCTCCCTTGAAGCTGTGTGTGTCTCTCTTAATTAATGTTGACAAATAAGACAAAGAAAATCTGCTGAAATTCTTGTGGAAAAGAAAGTGGATTTCCTGTTAAAAGAAATAGATACTAAGGAGAAATGGCTAGGGTTATGTTAGAAATTGCAGCCTCTTTTATATTCCTGAATACTTAAATAAGGATATGATGCTTTGGATTTTTGTATATATTTTCATTTGAGTTCTCTGAGAAATAGAAGTTAAGACAAGATTAGACAAGTGGCAGCAGAGAGGGTATGAAGGAAAAGAGTGGAGTGGAGAGAAATTTCCAAACATGATGCAGATTTTACAGTTATGAAGAAGAGAGAGAAGAAAAGAATGCATTAGGAAAACTCAGGTTATAGTGCAGTCCTGCGAATGTGTCAGTTAGGCTAATGGGGAATTAGAGCAAAAGTTTCCCATTAGAGGAAATGGGTCTTAAAAAGAGTACCCTCACTGTGGTCAGTCATTGCCTGAGAGGAGGCACAGGAAACCATGGCACCCTCTGAAAGGAGGCACCCTGAACCTCGAATTCTGGCAGCTCTGATTCCCACAAAAGATTTTCTTAAAGAAAGAAAAAGCTACACAGAATACCTTCATGGTCACTACAGTATTTTCTTTTTCAGGCTAATTTATGTTAGCCACATTCTCAAAATATTTATAAACTAGAATGTTAGTTTATGAATTTATAGATAGATATGTAAGTCACGCCTTGAACCACACAGATTCATGTTTTAACACTTGTTTGAAAAACAACTTTCCATGGTTTCTATGTATTTCTTTACATAACATTAACTAAACTTATGGGCTTAACTGCAGTCCCCATGTCTACTTAGCTCTCTGGACTACCATTGGTAATCATCCTATTAATCTTCTACCACCTGATTTAAATTCGGCTTATACTTACCACTGTGGTAGGTCTTGATACATTGCCTATTGGGTATGCCTAAACCTTCTTTCCTGAGGGTCTAAACCCTTGGTGATCTGGTTTGGCTCTGTGTCCCTACCCAAATTTCATTTCAAATTGTAATCCTCGTATGTCCAGGGAGAGACCTGGAGGGAGGTGAATGGATCAAGGGGGTGGCTTTCCCCATGCTATTCTCCTGATAGTGAGTGAGTTCTCATGGTATCTGATGGTTTTAAAGGTGGTAGTTTTTCCTTGCTGTCTCTCCTGCTGCCTTGTCAATAATTGCCTGCTTCTTCTTCACCATCTACCATGACTGTAAGGTTCCTGAGGCCTCCCCAGTCATGCAGAACTAGGAGTCAATTAAACTTCTTTTGTTTATAAATCACCCTCTCTCAGGTAGTATCTTTATAGCAATGTGAGAACACTATAATATACCTGGTAATTATAACCTTCTCAGTCAAGAATTACTGCACATAACAATTTACAGCTATATTGGAACCAGAACTTACCAAGAGGCTCCCAAGCATATAACATGGTGCATTAGTTTTCTATCCTGCATAACAAAATACCCTGTAATTAGCAGCTTAAAACAACACACATGTGCTACCTCAGCCTTCATTGATCAGGGTTCTGGGCTTGGCTCAACTGAATTTTTTTACTCAGAGTCTTACTTGGCTTTAATCAAGATGTTAGCTATGGCTGTGACTTATAATTGAAAAGATCAAGTGGGGAATGATTTACTTTAAAACTTATTCAGATTGTTGAGAGAATTTAGTTCCTTGCTGTCATAGAACTGAGACCCTCAGCTCCTAGAAAGCACCCTACTCATGGGCAGTCACCACATGACTGCTTCTTTTAGTCTAAGGGGAAAATATCTGGTTTAAAGTTTTCACCTAAATTAGGCCTTTCCTAGGATTATCTTTTTTGATTCAATGAGAGTCAACTGATTAGGGGCTTTAATTACATCTGTAATATCCACTTTTGCTATGCATGATATTACATCACATTCCTAGAATTATACAGAGAAGAGTCTCAGAATAATCTTTGAATTATGCCTGCCATACCTGGATTTCACATATATTCCTCCCTGCCCCTTTGTGTAAAAGCAGGCTCCTGTATACCAACTGGGGTAAAATACAAGGATCAATATGGCGACTCCTCTTCTCTTTTGCTGGTTCCTAAACCCAAAATTCTAAAATGTACTTGGAATAGCTATATCCTGTAGTTCAGTGGAATTTTTCTGTATTCCTTGGTAAAATTTTCTACATTTAAGGACCAGGACCTCTAACCCTGCAAAGCCCAGATATGCAAGGATGAGAACAAATCCTCCCATGTGTAACTGAATAGAATAATAAAAAAGGCCACTTTTATTTCCAGCTCTTTCTGGATCCATGTATTCTTTCTTATTGTGGCCTCATCACTATGTGAAGATTTCTAATTTAATGTATATACTGAAACCTGAAAAATGCACCTCATCCTTATAAAATATTTTCCCCAAGCTTGCATGTGGACTGCATATCTTGAAATAATTTATAAGGATGAGGTGATGTCCTTCAGGTTGCAATATGCACATTAAATTAGAGGTCTTTGTAACTTAATGTACGTAAAATTACATACCCAACCCCAATTTCCTTTTTTTCCTTTCCTATGTCATCTCCCAGGACAATGCAGGCATTTGCACTTCACTGAGCATTGACTATAATTTTTCCATGCTTCTAAGAGCAGCAACCCTAGTAGCTAAGTTGTTTTTTTCTCCTTTTTTTTCCAGGATGTTCAAACCACTATCTGAGAAAGTACCCTCAGTCAATACATTTTGTTTACTCAGTCTTATGATTTAACACTTTGATCAAGCACCCTCAAATTGCAATCTTGGGATACTCTTGTGACTCTTACTAGAATATTCTTATGGCTATTTCAGGGTATACTCTCTTTCTTACCTTGTTAATTTCAGCCAGTCTTTAGTCAGGTTGTCCTGTGATGTAATTCTAGTTATTGGGCTTGCCACTGGGAAGGGAGATGGAAGGCAACTCGTGAGAGGACTCCTTTGCTTTCCAGAAGAGAGGCATATGGAGAACGAGGGCACATAGGGAATGCCTAGCACTTACACTGGAGAGGTAAGTTACTTTTCCAAGCCTGAAGATTCTGGAAAGCCAACCTGCTTAGGACATTCTCCAATGTTTCCCATCCTATATTTCCAGGCTCTAGTATTCCCTGGCATTGGCAATAACAGATCTGCCTGGGCTGAGCATTTAGACGTCTTGGATTTTCATAATTCTAATGATTAACTCTTGAGAATGCTCCTCAACTGACTGTTCTTCTACTGCATTTTTAAAGCTAGAAAACAGTTTCCTTGGCTCTCTCACTCAAGCTTTATCTCTTTTTTCATGACTCTAGCTTGCTCGTTATCCATCTTCAGTACAATTTAGTAACAACTAGCCAACTCTGTTGATATTATAGCACCATACCACCACATTTTTCAGATGCCCGAATCTTCACACTGATGAGAATATCCCTGGAACTTAGTTTTCCACTGAAAATCTTCAGCGACTTGGCTGTCATTTGTGCCACACAGTCCACATGGAGTGGGAGCATCCTTACCAGTGAGGCAGGGAGTGGGCCAGTCCTTAAGATCATTTTACTGTGCTTTTTTTTTTTTTGAGACAGGGTCTTGCTCTGTCACTCAGGCTGGAGTGCAGTGGTGCAG
This sequence comes from Plecturocebus donacophilus, assembly GCA_004027715.1. Classification (NCBI taxonomy): domain Eukaryota; kingdom Metazoa; phylum Chordata; class Mammalia; order Primates; family Pitheciidae; genus Plecturocebus; species Plecturocebus donacophilus. Next base: position 22,098 of record PVKP010003636.1, on the reverse strand, counting down.
TCTTAGCTCACTGTAACCTCTGCCTCCTGGCCTCAAGTGATCCTCCCACCTCAGCCTCCTGATTAGCTGGGACTATAGACATATGCCACCAGACCCAGCTAATTTTTGTATTATTTGTAGAGACAGGGTTTCACCATGTTACCCAGGTTGGTCTTGAACTCAGACTCAAGCGATCCACACACCTCAGCCTCCCAAAGTTCTGGGATTACAGGCGTGAGCCACTGCATCTGGCCAATTTTACTATTTTCTGTTACATTTCTAGTGCCATCTGTGTTAGTTTAAGTGTTCCAAGGAGTTAATGGCAAGACAATTAGATATACATAGGATCTATCAGGTGAAATGTCTGCAACAGATCAAGGAAAAGGAAGTGGGAATGCTCACGAAGAGATTTCTCACCATGAAATGGGTCTGACAGCTACAAAAGAGAGGGAAAAGGAAGAATTAGGTAGCAAAAGCCTCAGAATGCAGTGCCATTTTAGAAGGTGTCTGATTGACGGTCTCAGACTGATGGGGTGCACCTGTGACAAATTTTCCCATTAGAAGAATCTATCACTTGGAAGGAATGGCCCGAATCTAGTACCACTGCCTTGCTCAGTCATGCGCTGGGAACAGCCTAAGGGAGTCGTGGTCTCAATTTTCACATAATTGGGTCACCCAAGGGTACAGCAGCTGGAACTGTCAGTCATTTCTGCTCCCTGTAGCAGATTCTCCTCGATGAATTCCTCAGCAGAGCATCTCCATAGCTGCCAAAGTTTTCAAGTGAGACTTACAGATAACAAATATGAGTTCCATAAATCAACCTAGCAGGGATACGTAAGAGAAAACCTAAAAAAAGCCTGAGAACTTAATGATGTTTTTTGGCTTGCCTGACTAGCCACAAGATCACCTATTTCTGTATTTCTAGAAAAGTAAACAATAAATACTTCTATTTCTTTAGGTCACTTTAATCAATTAAGAAGAGTTTTAGGTGAAAATAAAGAAAAAATGACAAAGAAGGGTTTACTCAGCTGTCTCATGCAACCAAAAATCTGTAGTTAACCGGAGGGCAGAGTGACAATGAGTAATAAGGAAAGCATAAAAAAAAAAAAAATCTATAGTTAAGAAAGTCAAGGTACGCAAAAGTGCTCAGAAAAATTATTGCAGAAACCCAGTAACTCTCCGTGATTTGTCACTACCTTTGTGTGTAAACTTCATTCTTAAGATTTTCCTCGTTACCGAAGGACGCCCATGTATGAGATTTCCAAGTGTTATATTCATCATTCAAGTAGACAGAGAGAGGAAGAGTAAAGTAGGAAAAACACCCAATGAGCAAGCCAGCCGAGTCTACTGCTTTTTATCATCTTCTCCAGGAACCCAGCTTTCACACTCAGTTGATCCACCTGTGTCAGCATTTTGTTTGTTGAAGATGGATCACAGTCCTGTCTAGCTGCAGGAAAGCAGTTAAAGCCTATTGTATATGTGATTTGCAAAAATGAGCCAAAATTACCTGCCAGTAACTGTGAGTTGGCATTTGCTGTTACAAATGTGTTAATGTGACAAAAGTAGTTATCAGTAAATTAAAAATGGAATTGGAGTAGTGGATGGGAAATGTTAGTGCTCTGATTTCTGCAACTTCCTCTGTAGAGTGTTAAGTGATATTGTATAATGATGAAGTAAAAAATATAGGACAAAGAACATTACTTAATTATAAAAAGATTACTAATAGAAGAAAAGAACTAATTTTCAACACTTGCAAGGAGGGAAAATAGAATATTTCTCACTTTTAAGAGGGAAGGAGGGGATATGAGCGAGATCTTTTGCCATGATTTATAGAGAAGGAAAGTCCAAGTATCTTTTAAAGGAGATAATTGAAAACTAGGATTATAAACATATTGTTGAAGAAGTAGTAAAAAAAGAAAAACTAGAAGAAGAAATTATTTAAAATAGTTGTCTCTATAGGTTGTGTGTGTATTTTGTTATTTCTACTTCTCTAGAGAAACTTTTTAGTTTAATTAAGTCCTATTTGTCTATTTTTGTTTTCATTGCATTTGCTTTTGAAGTCTTAGTCATAAGACTAAGCAAGACATTTTTTTGCCTAGGCCAATGTCCAGAAGAGTTTTTTAGGATATTTTTTTAGAGTTTTCATGCTTTCCGGGCTTACATTTAGGTCCTTAATCCATCTTGAGTTAATGCTTCTATTTGGCGAGAGATATGGGTTCAGTTTCATTCCTCTGCATGTGGCAAGCCCACATTCCCCACACCACTCATGGAATAGAACATCCTTTCCCCATTGTACATTTTTGTGGAATTTCTCAAAGATGGGTTGACTGTAGGTGTTTTGCTTTATTTCTGGGTTTGCTATTATGCTCAATTGATCTATGTGTCTATTTTTGTACCAGTATCATGCTGTTTTGGATACTATTGCCTTGTAATGTAGTTTGAAGTCAGGTAATGTGATGCCTCTGGTTTACTCTTTTTCCTGAGGATTGCTTTGTTCACTGTTTAGATGAGGGGCATACTGGAAGTCAAAATCTCACCATTACACAATATATCTATGTAACAAACCTTCACATATATCCCTTGAGTCTATTATAATAATTTTTTAAAAGTTGCCTCTGATAGGTGAGTAGGAGTGTAGTGCTAATATAAGAAAGGAAAATATAGCTTTTAATTTTATGCTTTTCCATACTACTTTTTCAAAAATAATATTCTTATATTAGTATGACAATTTTGATCAGTAGAAAAAAAATCAAAGGATGTCATAATTAAAGAGATCTTTTATTTTACGTTTCAGCAGCCCTGTAAAATTCTTTCACTCTCCTTTTCTTGTGGCATGAAATAGACAATCAAACACACTTGACCTTAATTCACTGACAAGAGCATTTCTGAATTATTTAATACTAAATGTCCTTGCAGCTTGTGATTAGGTGGAAATGTATTAAGCATTCTTTTTTCCTTTGTAATTTATTATAAAATCTATAACTTCTTGGATTAGGACCCAGCAAAATTTTAGATTAATGTATCTGTAACCTTTGCATTGATTGCTGTAATTAACCATGAATTAATATTTCTAAAAATAACTTTCATAGATATCAAATAATTGACCACACCTTGGCATACGTTTTGACTTAATATTTCCAAACTTAAAAAAAAAAAGAATTTCAGGTAATACTATAATCATCTCTTATTTCAATGCCAAATAAAATAAAATTACATTCTTTCAATTTGACTGTTTAATTCTTTTTTTTTTTTTTTTTAAATGGAGTCTTGCTCTGTCACCCAAACCGCAAGGTAATGGCATGTCTCGGCTCACTGCAACCTCTGCCTCCCGGGTTCAAGCAATTCTACCTGCCTCATTCGCCCAAGTAGTTGGGGATTACAGGTACCTGTTACCGTGCCCAGGTAATTTTTGTATTTTTAGTAGAGCTGGGGTTTTGCCACGTTGGCCAGGCTGGTTTCGAACCCTTGACTTCAGATGATCTGCCCACCTCAGCCTCCCAAAATGCTAGAATGACAGGTGTGAGCCACCACGCCCTGCCAACTGTTTAATTCTTTACAGTACACAAGAATTTCATAATGTATAGCCTCTTTTATTTCTGTGTGAAATACTTGCAAATTGTTGCCATACCTATTTTAACGGCTAGTTCTTATTTTTGTAACAAGTAGTTAAATTTTCATGAGATTTTTTTATGTTCAAATAAAAATAAACACATTGAAAATGTTTAAATTTCAATGGCCAGTTGCATAGATTATGTTTCTCTTATTTCAATTAATTTTACTGGCTTCCAGCTTTCTAACTGGTACTCCACTACTTCGTAACTAATTTTGATACTTATGGCTGTAAAATGCCAACAATCTATTGGTAACAGTTTACAAATCTAAGAAAAGCAAAGTTGTCCACGTTAGCATGTAATGATAAATACTGAATTACTCTGACAACCTGATAAATTCTTTAAAAAATACCAATAATAATAATGGGCTAGACCTTATTATTAATTACCTACTGAATATTTGTCCTTCTCTCTTCTTTGATAAAATAATACATAAATTACAGTTTTGTTAAGGATGGCCATATGTTCAACCCAAAGCAAAAGTGATGGTTGGAGCATCAGCAGCCATTTTGCTCCATGAAGAAGATGTAAAAAAATCCCAAGTATGTTGAGTCAGTGACCTGAAGTGAGCAATCTCTAAGTTATGATGTTTTGTAATGTGAAAAATTATTTTTTCTTCCATTGTACATCATTAGTTCTATAATTTGCAGCCAAATGCAATCCTAAATATAAATCAATATGTGCTTAGTACATAAATATGTGCTATTTATGTACTAAACATTTCTAAATAAAACATTTATAAGTAAATGTTTTTATGATTGTATCATTGGCCTAACTCTTTCATAATAGTTGTTTTATTTATAAGTATAGCGCAGAAGAGGCAAAAATGTAAAGTTTCCTTTTCTTTTTTTCACTTAAGCTATGTTCACAAATAAGGATTATTTTCTGTGGTGTTAGCTTTGAAAAATATTAGAAGTCATATCTTGGTTTGTCTAGATAGACGTAGAATCACATTGGATTATAAAAAGTGAAGAAAGAAAAGCAAAGAAAAACTGGAAGATTTTTTTTTTAGACAGAAAAGTATTCAAAATTAAGTATGGTGAATTAGCAGTATAGACATGGCTTATTTAGCTTTGTGATTATTATTGTTAGCTATTTTAAAAGCAAGTATCCACAAACAAAGAACTCAAGTGACCCATTCTCTAGTGGCAATATTTACAGGAGGGATGTGAAATCCTATAGAGGAATAAATGCTACCAAATTTTAACGTAAAGCAGTTGATATAAAGTCCAGCACAAGTGGATACAGGATATAGGAGAGTTCATATCTTCAAATTTAGGGAGAATAACAAAATAACAAGAATTTGCTGATTGTAAAGTGTTGACAAATAACTTTTGGAGATATGGCTGAAAAACATCTGATTTAGTATAATCCCATTTAACTAAAAATTTATGTGATATGGGACAAAATAAAGGAGAATGAATAAATACTACAGCAAAGCCTGAAACAAAGAAATTTCCAGTCACCAGAAGTGAATAGCCAGCTATCAGAGGGTGCTGTTATATACCCTTTCATGGAAGTCTTGGCAACAGATACACTCCCAGAAGCAAGGTAAGGGGCTCCTGCTAACAGCTAGAAACATTTAGGTACTCACAGTCTTCCTGGATTAGAGAAACTCTGTTCTGTGGCCCAGATAAATATATAGAAACTTTGTCACTTGTCTAATGTTTTGGGTGGGAAGAATACGCCATTTGTGAAAAAACGAATCCTAGACATGTACCAAGCAAGAATATAAACAAGGCTGGCTGTGTAATTTGCTAGGCCCAATGCGAAATAAAAGTGCAGGGCCTCTTGTTTAGAAAGCAAGAAAAAAAGACACTACTAGTAATGGTGCTAAACCATAAAATTTTTACTTTCTTCCATAGTCTCTCTGTTGACCTGCTATGGTACATTTTAGGTACTATTTAAGTCTTTCTAAGTAAACAAACAAAAACCCCACACTTTAATTTTAAATTAGCTTGAATTTTACCCTTAATTTGAATAGTGTCTAATGATAGTTTTACATGCAAATATGAATGTTTATCAGAACAAGCAATCACAGAAGTTCCACAATTCGTGTTTCACAGTTCATATATGCATATGTGTTTTATTCTACAAGAGCAGTGGAAACTCTGTATAAAACTGACCCAACTGCTTTTATCTTATTGATATGTGCACATTCTACCAACACTTCTACCTACATGTACTGACATCTAAATCAGCACTGAAATGAATAGGAAAAGTGGGTAGTTCTATCGTTCCCTTTTCTTCTATGTCATCGTTTTTTGTGTCAGTGGTTGACTAGTGTAGGGAATTAACACAAGAAAAGATATGACAGTGCTCCTCAGTCATCGTGTTTCTTAAAATGCAGTTGTGTTTTTTTCTGTTTTGATGCCAATTCTGATTTGATCAGAATGAGTTTGCTTCTGGGGCTGTCAGTGCTCCTGATTAATCAGTGGTAAAGGTAGTGTGCTTCCCTTGCTTTGAGTTTTGCCGAACTCCCATACCCCATGAGTCACAGGACTTGTCTACTCATGGAGCATTCATTACATGGGAACAGGGCAGCAAGGAGGGTGGATAGCTATATTGTGCCTATCTCCTCTGCATTACTGTCTCATCAGACTTCACTTAGAAGACACCAGTTCAAAGACAAAAATTATTAAGAGTTTCAAAAAAGGTGAAAACATAATGTTAAACTAAGCATCGAGCTTTTCTGAGTGTAGGGCCCTCTGAGACTGAACAGATCTCATGCCCATGAAGGCAGCTTTGGGTCCAGGATCAAAGTTCATACTATCTGCAGAATATCAGCAATAAAAACCAAGAAATGAACCTAAAACTAGTCTAGAATTATTAAAACCCCTGGGAAATTGCTGGAGGAAGCAAACTCGAAACTTGTATAGTGAGTATCAGTGGAAAATAATCAAGTCCATTTATTTTTGTAGACACAAACATTATTTAAAGAGCAATATAACAGGAAAGATCCAAAAGCCTGTTGGAACATGGTATAATGAGTTCCTATTTCTAATAAATAAATGACATTGAAGTAAAATATATAGACATAAAAGTGTGTAATTTATAATTACATGCCAAAGTATGCTAACAAAGTGAACACGCTTGCATAAGCACAAATCGAGTCTGAATATAAAATACTCCCAGCAGCACAGAAACAACCTTCATGCCTCATCCTATGCATATTGCACTATATCCAAAAAGTAACCACTATTATGATTTCCAAAACCATGGAATTTGTCTTTTCTCAAATATGTATTTAATGTGCTTATAAAGTTGGTATCTGTCTTTCTTTACAAATGTGCATGCATAAAAGTTGCATGTAGCAATAATTGCTGTACTGTTTCTACAGACTACAGAATTTCTAATACAATTTATTCACTACCTTATTATTGATGAAAATTACTAGTTAAGAGTCTGTCTGAGTCCATTTGGGCTGCTGTAACAAAACGCCATAAACTGGGTAGCTTATACACAAGAGAAATTTATTTCTCACAGCTGTGGAGACTGGAATATTTGAGATCAAGGCACTAGCAGATTCAGTGTCTGGTGAGGGCTTGCTTTCTGCTTCATAGATGACATCTTCTTGCTGTATCTTCACTTGGTAAATGGGTGAGTGAGCTCTCTTGGGCCTCTTTCATAAGGGTACTTATCCTATTCGTGTGGGCTCTGCCTTCATGACCTAATCACTTAAAACAGCATCTTCCAATATCATCACCCTGAGGGGAAGGATTTCAACATATGAATTTTGGAGAAGACAGAATCATTCAGACAGCCGCAGAATCATTATATAAATGCTGCTATGAACATTCTAGTGTATGTTTTTAGAAGAACACATGTAACATATTACCCAGAAGTGGAATTCCTGGGTCAGGAACTATGCGTATGCTAAGTTTCCAGTTACCACTGCTGAAGAGTTTCAAAGTGTTAGTAAGAATTTATACTCTAATTTACAATATTTGAATAATCTGGTTACTCCAGTAACACTTAATTGTTAATATCTTTTCCTTCATTCTTGTGCATAGTTTTAATTTTTATTTCTATGATAATAATTATGATCTAAGCAACTTTTCATGTTAGCATCAAATATATATATGTGTATATATATATGTGTGTATATATATGTGTGTATATATATGTGTGTGTATATATATATGTATATATATATATGTGTGTATATATATATATATATATATATATATATATATGTGATCTGACTTTTCAATTCCTTGCCCATGTTTGTATTGGATTGCCTTTTTCTTATTATTTCTAGGAATTCTTCATATCTTTACACTTCTCAACTTATTATCAGGTTATTTATTCCAATAAACTCATTAAATTGGAAATACAATAAATTAGAAATACATTTAATACACCTTAACTGCTGAATATCGTAGCTTAGCCTAACCTACTTTAAACATATTTCAGAACACTTACTGATGTGTATTGAATGTATTCCTTAAATTTCATCTGTTAAAAACTTAATCCCCAATGTGGCAACATTGAAAGGAGAGACCTTTAAGAGGCAATTGGATCAGAAGGGCTCTATCATCATGAACAGATTATGGATGAATGGGTGAATGGGTTATCATGGAGTGGAACCAGTGGCTCTATAAGAACAGGGAAAGAGATTGCTGAGGTAGCATATTAGTGTGCTCAGCCCTCTCACCCTGTGATGCCCTGCACCACCTCTGGCTCTTCAGAGTCCCGATCAGCAAGAAGGCTTGCAGCAGATGTGGCCCATTGACCCTGGAATTCTCAGCTTCCATAACTGTAAGAAATATATTGTTTTCTTTATAAAATACCCAGTTTCAGGTGTTCTGTTATAAACAACAAAAACAAAGATAGGATGAGCACGGTGGCTCATGCCTGTAACCCCAGCACTTTGGGAGGCTGAGGTGGGCAGATCACCTGAGGTCAGGAGTTTGAGACCAGCCTGGCCAACATGGTGAAAACTCATCTCTACTAAAAAAATTACCTGGGGGTGGTGGTGCATGCCTGTAATCCCAGCTACTCAGGAGGCTGAGACAGGAGAATCGCTTGAAGCCAGGAGGCGGAGGTTGCAGTGAGCAGAGATCGTGCCACTGTATTCCAGTCTGGGAAGCAGAGCAAGACTCTGTCTCAAAAAATAAAGAATGAGAAAACCAAAGATACTTACATTAGCTTAAAGTTAGGCAAAATCATCTAACAGAAAGCCTGTTTTCTAACAAAGTATTGGACATCTCATGTAATTTATTGAATATTGTACTTAAAGTGAAAAATAGAATGGTTGTATGAGTACCATCTTAATGTCAAAAAAATTGGAAGTTGAACTATGAGAAGTCAGGGACCACTTATTTTGTTATTCATATGTGTCCTAAAGATATCCCCTGTGTTAGTATCCTAAGTCTGCCATAACGAAATACCATAAACTAGGTAGCTTAAACAACAGAAGTTTATTTCTTACAGTTCTGGAGGCTAGATCAAGATCAAGGTGTCAATGGTTTGGTTTCTTCTGAGGCTTGCAGATGGCCACCTCCTCACTGTGCCTCACATAGTCCTTTCTCTGCACATACATCTCTGCTGTCTCACTGTGTGTCAACATTTTCTTTTCTTATAAAGAATCAGTCATATTGTATTAGGATCCAGCTTTATTAACTCTGATTACCTTTAAAAAGAGCCCTATCTCCAAATATAGGCACATTCTGAGGTGCTGAGGGTTAGGCTTCTGCATATGAAGACCACAGTTAATATCACAGCATCCTCATATTCTATATGATTTTAATACTTTATTGCCTGCACGGTTCCTGGTTCTAACAATAATTTTTCCTGGTGCCCCAGCAATCCATTTTGCCATGGACAGGACATGAATTTATTTATATTTTTTTGGAGATCTCTCATCCTAACAGGTTTGCTCTTGGAAAAAACCCCTTCAAGATGGTTGTAGTAGTTTTCTATTACTGCATTCACATTGCCACAAACTTACAACACACATTTGTTATTTCAGTTTCTTTGGGTGAGGAGTCTGGGCATAGGTTACTTGGGTTCTCTGTTCAGAGTCTCAAAAAAACTGAAATCCAGGTGCAAAAGGGGCAACATTCTTATCTAAAGGCTCAATTGAGGAAGAATCCGTTTTCAAAGTCTCTCAGGTTGTTGGCAGAATTCATTGCCTTGAGTCTGTAGCACTTACAACCTCAGCTTCTTACTGGCTATCAGATGGCAGCTGCCCTCAGGTCCTAGAGGCCACTCGTCGTTCCTTGCCTAGGTGAAATTCCTCAACATGGCCAGTTACTTTCTAGAGCCAGCAAGGAGAGTCTCTAGTGCAGACTGTTCACAAGACAAAGTCTTATAGAATGTACCATACCCACAGGGGTAACATCCTATCAGCTTTGACTTTTTTCATTGGTTACACAAATCATAGGTTTTGCCCACTCTCAAAGGGAAGGGATTATATAAGGATTTGAGTACCAGAAGGTTGGGATCATTGGGAGTCCCCTTGGAGTCTATCCACCACAATGGGTAAATCCTGGATATCATCTGTCACCTCCAGTTGGGCCTTGGGAGATTTATGGATTCTTGACATACCAGACTGGGTTATAAGTGGCTCCTTTCATAACCTATCTCATCCCTGTCATATTAAGCTATTCTAGTCATCCCATACTTTAGAATTTGCTAAATAGGATGCAGGCATCCACATCTAGGTATCCTGCATTATTAGGTGAGGCTTTTAAGAAATTTCAATCTTATATCTAATTCTAACTTTACTTTCCATAACCCGACTGACATCTACACTACTGCATTCAGTCCACTCTGCTCTGGGCACAGAATAGAAATGAGCATGCATGTATCTTTAGCTCAGAGTCATCAACCTAGAATCTCTGGTTGATTCTTTCCAAGCCACATTTCCTTGGCAGGAGGTATGCAAGAAGCTTAGAGAGAGGACATAAAGAAGACAAAATTTGCACCCTACAATTTCTTATTCTGATATGCTCCTATATCTGTTTTTTCTCTAAATTATCCATTTCTTTTCCTTTGTATAGGCTATTTGAGAACATGTAGGTGGAAGCACTACGTGAGGCAGGCAGCCTCTAGGACAGCAGACACTCAATAAGTTTCATCTGCTGGTATTTAATCCCTTGTGGAATACCGTCTGTTTAAGTCTGCGCTGACTCATCTCTAGTGAATAGAATATGGCAAAAGTGTTGAGATAACACTACTGAAATTAGGTTATAAAAATATCATGACTTCTGTATTGTTTATTTTCTCTCTTTTAGAGACATTAGCTGCCATGTTTTGAGCTGCTTTTATGGAAAGTCCCACATGGCAGGAAACTGATGTCTCTGGCAGCCTGCAGTCCTCCCAATACCTTGTGAGTGAGTTCAGAAGCAGTTTATCCTCTAGTGGATTTGCTTGTAGCTCTGGCTGACAGTTGACTGGATTGTAAGAGACTCTGAGCCAGAGGCATCCAGTTAAACCATGCTTGGATTCCTGACCTGCAGAAATTGAACTCATAAATGTTTATTGTTTTTAAGTCACTAAGTTTTGTGGTTTGCTTATGCAGCAGTGATCCAATGCTCTATGCTATATGGGTAAGAACCCCCATAGTCTCCAAAACAGTAGTGAGTTAACAACAACAAAATGTTTCCTTTTACTTACATTGTAATCTAATGGCCCCACTCCATCCTGAATCCTGGCTGTGGGTTCCCAAAGCAGCTGTGGCAGGAGAGAGTGGTCTGGCATAGAAGATCCTGGACAGGGGTGGTGAAGGGGACATTTTAAATCACTAAGCCTGTAGATGAATTACATCTCTTCTTTTTTCATCTTTACCAGCAAAAACCAAGACACATGCCCCTCCTAATTACAAGCGTGGCTGAGAAAAGAAGAGAAGCACAAGGATAATGGTGAGTACTGACAGTCTCTGCCATGGAGAGCTGACAATCTTTTCATAAGCTTTGGAAGGGTCTCTGATATCTCAGTTTTGCTTTCTTGATAATTTTCAGGTAACTTGTGCTAATTTTTTCAGTTTGTTGATTTACTTGAAATTCTCACAAGAGGAAATTTCTCATTTCATTTCATACAGGTCATCAATGCAAGAATTCCATATTGAACTCAGGTTTTCTAGCCTAGAGAACTTAACTTGAAGGCAGTAATCTTAAGATAGCTTCCTAGTTTTTGGCATATGATGATCAAAATGCTCAATGGGTCTAGCAAGCCCTTGTGTGGTGTCACTCCAGCCTTCTTCTCTGATCTTTCTTCACTCAATGCTGTCCAGCCCCCGTGGCCTTCACTCACTTTCTCACATTCTCCATTTTCTTTCTCACTTCTCAGCTGGCACTAAACTCGTGTGATTTCTCCTGAACTACAATTTAACATCCTTGAATCTTAACAAAATCATTACTTCCATAGATAATCTCTCCCTGATATCTCATACTGCAGCAAGTTTTCCTTTTATTCACACCAGTGAACCCATTTTTCTTTCACACTCACCATTAGTGTTTGTAATTACATGTAATTTTATAAATCTTTAACAATTATCTCTTTTTTAAGAGTCCTGAGGTTAGGGGCCATGTCTGTTTTGCTCATGATCATATATTTGATCCTTAACAGATATATACTACTTAAGTGCTTAGTAATATGTTTGATTGACTAGACACATGAATAAATAATCTCAGACAAGTCTAACAAAACCTTGTTTGTAAGTTGAGACAATTTCTAAGACACCTCAAGGACCCAACAATGTCTGCTGTAATGCAGGAACAGCTAGAGAATGGTGAGTGACATGAAGGTAAATGTAGGAATTTTCTTTAGGGGGGTACCTATTCTTTTAGTCTGAATAACTTTCTTCTCTAGTTAGTACAGCTTAGAGGAATGTTTCTCCCATCGCAACATGACTGAAAACACAGATGGAGCACTTGTCTGATGTTCTCTGTGGGTAGCTAGGCAGAACACTGACCTGTGGCAAGAATTTTGGGGGGGTGCTGGTTAGCCCGATGTTTTCTCTCACAAGATCAAATGATATTCTGGTGCTTTTTGTGATGAAGAAGGGGAAATGCTTGGGTAATATTGTTAAATGGCACCTACTTCATTTATTTATTTTTTCTGTTTTACTCTTTTTTTCTTAAGGAGTTCTACTCTTGAATTGTTGTATTTTCCTCTGATTATGTGTGTCTTTGTTTGGATGCCTTTGATTCTGAATTTCTACAAGTTCCATATTCAGTTGAAATGAACTGCAGCTGAGTTAGAATAAATCTGAAAAACAAACAAAAAATCACAGAATAGAGCTTTTGTTTCTTCTTTATTGTAATATTTCTCTTCTCTATCCTGCAGTTTGTATCCCTAGCCCAGTTGCTCATCTCTATATAATCTTCAAGAGAAAGAACAGTGGGAAAGTTCTAAAGGCCTCGTCCCAGTTTCTAACCAGGAAGGAGGAAGGGATGAGGGTCCACTAACATTTGAGGACTTACTGAGTGCCAGAAACTTTACATACGTAATCTCATTTAATTCTCACAGAGGACCTATTCTATAGGTAAATGGTATTAACCGCCCTGCGCCACCCGCCCAGCCTGTTTTCTAGATGAAGAACCTGAGGCTTAGAGAGGCTGAGCATTCTGTCCATAGTTTAAGCCAGGAGTCTGTGACAGAGCTGGAATTTAAATTTAAATGTAGGTTTGAATCCAAAACCCTTATGATTCTCACCTCAGTTACTTGTAGAGAAAGAAACATGAAATGTGCAGAATAAAACTCAACAGGAGGTAAATCTCTTCCCAGCTGATCACGTAATACAACAGTAGTATCAGAGTGAAGTTTTCGCACCTTATTTCAGTTGCAGTGGATTTTCTAATTCCAAAAATGTTTAAAGATTTCACAAGGGCCACAAATCTGTTTTTTGCTTAGGAAAAAAACAAATAGAAACAACAAAAAAGATAAACTTAAAGCACACAATTACGATGCCGACACAGAGATGCACTGGGAATTGTGTTTTGCCAACACACCAGTGGCCATCTGTGCTTCAGATTTTCCAAATGAGTTTTTGTATTTACTTGCTCTCATGGCAAAACCTCTCAGAACACTCCTTGGTCATTTAAAAATCCATGTTGACACAAGCTCTTCGGGAGTTGCTTGTAATTCCATAGTAACCAAGAGCCTCTCCTAGATGTTTTCTTGGCTTTATTCATCTGTTTGCCCTTCATTTTAGAAATCTGCAACAGTGTTGGTTTTGCATACTCTCAGTTCTTTCATTATGCCCAGAGGCGTAAAGCATGTAGAGAATTGGGGAATTTGCAGCCAAACTGAATGAAAAAATTGAAGCAATTATCTGAAAATACATGTGAGAACCTGTTATCACTCAGAATGAAAGGTAACCATCTTCAAATTTCTGTTTCATTTGGACTAAGAAGACTTAAAGAGATTGCAATCTTTCCCTTCTCATGCATAAATCATTGAGTTACACATTTGCAAGGAGGAAGGTGTCACTGAAGTACTTGTTTAAAAATAAATATTGCTTTTCACAGAAAGGCTAAATTCGTTCTCCAGGGAGCTGTAGTCATGGCAATGACACTTCAGAACTAAAATCAACAGTACTTTCTTTGATGAAGTTAGTTATTGCATGCTTCACATAAATAAACATAATTTGTCTATTTAGTATTTAAACCATCAAATTATGATTTTGGACATTATTGTCTACAGTTCATAAGTTTCTTCTCTTTGAAAATATCTGTGATTTCTTCTCATCTGATCATACTGTGACATTACATTATGAGTAAACCAATGACTAAATACAATACTCATCAGTTTATCTGACAAAAAAAGTTTAACATAGATAATAACTATTTTGTCAGATAAAACTGATGGGCCTTAAATTTAAGATGCTTTTTCTTTCATATTTGTAGGTAGGTGGTAATAGTTTATTTAACACATTCTTTGCACAGTGAGACAGTGAGAATCACACTTTTAGATTTTTTTGTTTTTTCAGGTAAGAAAATTTCTCAGATTTTAAATATTTTCCCCTGATTATACATTTTTGAAATGTTCTCCAAACGTCCCTAATTCAAAACAACCCTAATTCAAACATTCCTAATTTAAACATCTCTAATTCAAAATTTGCAAAGAATACCGTTAATGTGTTGCATTCCATGACTACAAAATTTTTCCCTGGTTATATATTTTTGCAATGTTTGGAGAACATTTCTAAAATGAAGTAGAATACAAACATCCCTAATTCAAAATCTGCAAAATATACAATTAATGTGTTCCATATTCATGTATACCTCATAGAACTCTTAAAATATATGCACCTATATGCTTTTTTTTCACATTTAACATATCTTGAGTATTTTTCATCAATGATATCTTTTAAAAATCACACTTATAATAACTGAATATACCATTTTGTGTCCTACATGTTTTATAATGTATGTAATAATATACTCTATAGAATTTGACTTTGACTTGTAAATATATATTCTTTATAAATTATTGTTTCTATTTGTATAATTGTTTTTATATTTTTTTAAAAGAAAAGTGAGAATAATTTGGTAGTTTGGAAGTTTTCTTATGGCTTGATCTTTTAGAAAATACAGCCAAAATTACCAATGATGTATTTTTTTCCACTTTCTTCTGAAACTTTATTTCATTTATCTTATCTTTAATAAAAGATAATTAGGCTTTTACTTAGTAAAGAAAACTGCCATTACCTGTGATATCAAATAACACCTTTATTTAAAAATATTATAAGTGTAAATAAGATGATGATGTTCAGACTTTTTATATATAATAGATTTCCCATAATCCTACAGCATAATTCATAACACTAATACTGTTTGATTGCTTTGTTTAGTTCTCTTCTCCACCTAGGATTTTATTAGGTAACTTTCTTTTTCGGAATTGAAACAGTAAACACTTTTATTCACTATTAACAGTTCTGTTTCGAGCTTTTGGTTCCAAAGGAAGGAGACTGCATTTTCTGAAGGCCATGCTGGGTCCCTCCCAAGGTATAAGGGTAAGCAGTAAGCATGTGCTGAGTCCTCCTCTGCTCCCTCTCCTCCACGCACCACGCTGCTCTCCTGGAGCTCCCGGCAGCAAGGATAGCTGTGCTGGGACAGCAGGAGGAAAATGGCTGTCTACAAATGGACTGTTTGCCTAGCAAACACTTCTGCTTGTTTTAACGCCTGTGGCTTAGATCCTCAATAACAGAAAAGAAAGTATTCCTGATGTAAGTAAGTTTTAATAGTCAGTATCCTTAGGACTCTATGACAATTAGCTGCTATTGCTTAGAATTTACTAATGACTCCACTTAATTGCTTGGACTGTGCTGACTACTCATGACTTTTATTATCTTTAAAGCTTTGTCATTATCTGTAAGTGCTTAAGAAGAAGAAAAAGAAAAGTAGAGACAATTCCATATCTCTACATTTATCTCCACATTTGCTATAGAATCTGGGTGTAGAAGCAAAAAGGGTATGTATAATGAATAATGACAGCACCAACACAGTAGGCTGAAAAGTTTACTTTCAGTTAGTTTCACATTTGACTGTGCTTAGGGCTTTCTCAAAGGACTCACCTATAAATTTGGTGGCTACTCATTGATTGATAGACACTGCCGTTATTGGATGAGCCTATAAATAGTCCTGTTTGGACAAGCAAAATTCCAGGAGAAGTTACAGAGCAGGTTATTTAGAGGAGTGGTCAGAGGAGATGAGATGGAGTAGAAGTGAAAGGGTGATCCAAAGGGAATCTCATACTGAGCAGGACAAAAGGCAAGAGTGTAGGTCAGAGCCAGACACAACAGTGTCGTCGGTAAATATCAGGTGAATAAATGCATGATGATTTTGTTTGAGATCTTGTTTTCAACTGTTCTCTTTGGATTCTGTACTGTTTACTGTTAGATTCAGTGGAACATCATAACTGATGAGAAAGGTCGTGAATAAACCACCCCCATTTAATTAATCCCATGCTGGCTTTGCTGATGACCTTTTACCCACCAAGTGTCCTCTTGCCAACAAGCTTGGGCAAAATACAGAATAATGAATTTAGCATAGTTTCTGTTAACTCGCCAACTATTTACCATATTTTTCTCTCTTGTCAGATTTTTTTTCAATGAAGATTAACAAGGCATTACTAATTTATAGCATGGTTTTATCCATGCTTTTAAATGTTAATTTGCATTGACTAAAATGAAACTAGGGTCATCACTTTTCCTTTGATAACTTTCTTCCTTAATAGCTATTTGCATCAACCCATGCTGAGTGGATATGTCTTAAGTTTCTAAAACTGAGCATATTTGAAATGTATTTTGAGATTCTTGGCTTTATTGAAGGATTTGGAGGCATCCTTTATCCCTGTGTATTTTATGTTTTGTTGAAAATCTCAGAAACATATGTTACAGGGGAAGAACACAGATAATTCATATAATCAGAACATTTTCTCAGCATGCATGAAATGTATTATACTATCTCTTGACAGTATGGTTGTTTATAGTTAAAGATTGCACGAAACTCAAATATTCTAGAATTTTCTTTTATCTATTTCTAAATCACGTTTGGCTTTTTCTATTTTATTTCAGCTGTGTTTGTACTTAATGTTGGCTAATAGAGCACCTGCCATGTGAACATATAGACAGATTTTACTTTTTCATTTAATCCACAAAGCATGCCAATGCAAAAAGGTAATTGCAGTTTTGAAAGAGTGATATTCAATTATCTAATATAAGCTTAACAATGAATTTAAAATACAGTTGATAGGCTTACCAAATGTCTACTCACTCATATTCCAGTTGCTGTTATATGTGAGATGCAGAGGCCAGAGAATGCAATAGAAGCATGGTAAAGGTAGGATTTTTCTGTGTCTCAACAGCTGAGGCAGATAAGTCTGTTCTTTTCTTTCCTACCATTATTCCAGGGAGCCATGGATTTTCATGGATTGGGTGAAGAAGATATATAGCTACATACATAGGACTGACTGGGGTGTTTTAAAAATTGTGTTGGAGAACAATTGGGCTAATAAAATATATTTTCTTAATAAGAAATTTTCGGCATGAAATTTTTAAACTTTTGAGCTGATAATCAGCCTCCTGAAGCCAACTACCAGTGGACTTAAAAAAGTCTTAGAGTTGGAAAAATTTATAAGGTTATATAATAAGGTTATATAATCCATATTCCTTTATTTTTATGGTAGCAGTAACTGGATAAGAGAAACTCAAGTCACTTTCCCGAGATCAGCTGGTCGGTTTATAGCAGAATTTGACATTTTGTAACCACTGCCCACTCCCCAGCCCTCAAAAACTCATATATAAGTAAAATATAAAATTTATATATTTTTAAATTTTTTAAAATTATACTTCAAGTTCTGGGATACGTGTGCAGAACGTGCAGGTTTGTTACATAGATATACACATGCCATGGTAGTTTGCTGCACCCACCAATCCATCATCTATATTATGTGTTTCTCCTAACGCTATCCCTCCCCTAGCCTCCCACTCTCTGACAGGCCCCAGTGTGTGATATTCCCCTCCCTGTGTACATGTGTTCTCATTGTTCAACTCCCACTTATGAGTGAGAACATGCAGTGTTTGTTTTTCTATTCCTTTGTTAGTTTGCTGAGAATGATGGTTTCTAGCTTCATCTGGAAAATACGGTTTCCAGTTTCACCTTTGCAGGGACATGAACTCATCCTTTTTTATGGTTGCATAGTATTCCATGATGTAACACATTTTCCTTACCCAGTCTATTACTGCTGGGCATTTGGGTTGGTTTCAAGTCTTTGCAATTGTGAAGAGTGCTACAGTAAACATACATGTGCATGTGTCTTTATAGTAGAATGATTTATAATCTTTTGGCTATATATCCAGTAGTGGGATTTCTGGGTCAAATGGTATTTTGGTTCTAGATCCTTGAGGAATCGCCACACTGTCTTCCACAATAGTTGAACTAAGTTACACTCCCACCAACAGTGTGAAAGCATTCCTATTTCTCCATGTCATCTCCAGCATCTGTTGTTTCCTGACTTTTTAATGATCGCCATTCTATCTAGGATGAAATGGTATCTTAACTTGATATTGATTTGCATTTCTCTAATGACCAGTGATGATGAGCTTTTCTCATATATTATTGGCCCCATTAATGTCTTCTTTTGAGAAATGTCTATTCATATCCTTCACCCACTTTTTGATGGGGTTGATTTTTTTCTTGTAAATTTGTTTAAGTTCCTTGTAGATTCTGGATATTAGCCCTTTGTCAGATGGATAGGTTGCAAAGATTTTCTCCTATTCTGTAGGTTGTCTGTTCACTCTGATAATTCTTTTGCTGTGCAGAAGTCCTTTAGTTTAATTAGATCCCATTTGTCAATTTTGGCTTTTGTTGCCATTGCTTTTGGTGTTTTAGTCATGAAATCTTAAATCATATTTCAGTTTCCAAAATCAAAGCTATAATGTACCATCTGCTTTTTAAGATATTTTTGCTGTTTTCGTAGAATTCTATGATTTTCCCTATTTGTACCCAACCCATTTTTACCATATGAATGCTAATATAATGAGAATTAATATTTTCCTTTGTTTATGACATATCTGGGAGTCTATAAACACAGGCAACAAATAGTCCAGAATGTATTATTGGAAATTTGATAAACTTGATATTCTTATCCAATGCGTAGCTAATCAACATGAGTCATTTCTGCTACATATGCCACATATATTCCTGAAAATCTTTTGATAGAATTTTGGGTAAATGGAATCATACATTCCATAAGGCATCAGTTTTTTTCTACATGAACGACTTCATTATTTCTTGTGTGAGCTGCTTGTGATAAATTATTTCAGCATTGTTTTTATGTTTGAAATAGTTTTTGACGTAGTTGTGTTGCATGTAAAATTATAGGTTGACACTTATGGTAAGCTGAGTAATAGGCCCTCAAAGATGTCCATGACCTAGTTTCTGGGACCTGAAAATAACATACATGGTAAAAGAAATTTTCTGGATGATTGAGTTAAGAAGCACAAGATGGGATATTAAAAATGATTAAGTTAAGGAGCTCGAGATGGGATATTATGTAGATATTCTGCATGAGGCTAATGTAATCACAGGCACTCTGATGAAAGAGAAAAGATGCAAAGGCAGGAAAAGTTATACAAAAGGAGGGAAGGTGCTGATTTTGAAGATGGAGGGACCATGAGCCAAAGAATGCAGGTGGCCTGAAGCAGGAAATAATAAGAGAACAGATTTTCTCCTAGAGTTTCTAGAAGGAGAACAGCCCTGTCAATGCCTTAATTTTAGCCCAGTGGAATTTCAACCTTGTTATTTCCAGAAATGCCAGAGAGTAAATTCATATTGTATCAAGCCACTAAGTTTGTGATGTTTTGTTATAATAACAACAGGAAATTAGTATTTTTTAGTAATTTTTAAGTCTTCTCACTTGCATGAAAAAAATACGCTGTGATCCTAATCTTTGTTCCCTAGTATGCAATGTGTATTGTTTCTTCGACTGTTTTAAAAATATTCTTTTCATCCTTAGTTTTGAACAATTTGATTACATATGTCCTGTGCATTTCTTCATGTTTCTTGAGCTTAGAGTTTACTGAGCTTCCTGAATCTGTAGGCTATAATTTTACATTTTTAGCCATTATTTCTTCATTTTTGTTTCTTATCTATA
Organism: Plecturocebus donacophilus; assembly: GCA_004027715.1. Lineage (NCBI taxonomy): Eukaryota > Metazoa > Chordata > Mammalia > Primates > Pitheciidae > Plecturocebus > Plecturocebus donacophilus. The sequence goes on along the minus strand of PVKP010003636.1, from coordinate 1,900 downwards.
CCCACATCCACACCCCAACTCTCTCCTTCAGCTGATTTAATCAAATGTATTTTAAGCCACTTGATGTGCCACAGTTAACTGAGGCCTGTTTCATTTTTTGTCTTCTTTTTGTTTTTTTGAGACAGAGTCTTGCTCTGTAGCCAGGCTGGAGTGCAGTGGCATAATCTCAGTTCACTGCAACCTCTGCCTCCCGAGTTCAAGTAATTCTCCTGCCTCAGTCTCCTGAGTAGCTGGGATTACAGGCACATGCCACTATGCCTGGCTAATTTTTGTATATTTAAAGATGGGGTTTCACTATTTTGGCCAGGATGGTCTAGATTTCTTGACCTCGTGATTTATTTGTCTTGGCCTCCCAAAGTGCTGTGAAAAAGGTGTGAGTCACTGCACCCAGCATGTATTATTTTTGTTTGTTTGTTTAATCTTGGGATGTTATATTCCATTTCTGCAAGATGACTGTTCTTTCCATCTGCATTGCCTAATTTGCCATTAAGTTTATCCAATGTTTGGTTGTTATTATTGTTTACTTATACAAACAGTATGGAGATGATAGAAATTTTCCATATATTTTGACATCTGTTTCTGTTTTAATATCTTGCTTTATTATGGTTCATTTGTTAGAATTAACGAACCAACATTGATTTATTATTATTACCTAAAATACACATTTTATTCCAAGTTGTTTAATTTTTATATGAAGTCATTTTTATGTTCCAGAATTTCATGAAGGTTATTGCATTGTATTTACTCAGTGTATCTTCGTAGGTATCTCTTGGCTGTGAAAGTTTTTCAGACTTCTCTTGTTTTTGATGATCTTGATATTTTGTCGAAATATACTTAGGTATTTTGTTAAACGTCCCACAACTTAGAGTTCTATTATATTTTTCTCATGGTTGAAGTGGGGTTATGTGTTTCAAGAGGGAGAAAAGAAAGGTAATATGTCATTCTCATTACATCATATCAAGAGTGCATACTATCAGTGTGAGTCATCTCTGTTGGTGCACACCTTGAAAACCTGGCTAAGGTAGTGTTTGTCATGTTTCTTCACCATAACAACATTCTTTCCCCCTTTTCCACATTATACTCTTTGGAAGCGTGTCACTATATGCATCCCATATTAAGAAATGAGGAATTATGTATCATTTCCTTGAGGCTAGAGTGTCTACATAAATTGCATGGGATTCTTCTGCATAGAAAATTTCTTTCTTCTTTCTTCATTTTCTTTCTTTCTTTCCCTTCCTCCCTCCCTCTTTTCCTTCCTTCGTTCCTTCCTTCCTTCCCTCCTTCCTTCTTTCATTATTCCTTTCTTCCTTCTTTCATGTGGATTCTTACATAATTATTTTATACTTTGGATTATAATTCAATACTAGTTTGTTAATTTTGTTGCTCAAATTGTTCCCTGATTTGAACATTGATAGTTGTCAGTTGGGTGTTCTGTCCCTTTGACATGTCACCAATATTGTTTTTGTTTTTACAAGCATTGTATACTTTGTGGCTCATATTGCATATTTACTACCCCAATTGCATAGTCATTTATCCAAGGAACACTGATTCCTTTTATTAGAAAACGGTATTAGAAACTGAGATCTGTTTACTAGGAGTTTGTTACTACTGGGGTGACCATGCTTCCAGGCCAACTCAAATGAAAGAATAAGAAAATACACGTTTCCCCAACCTTGCAAGGCAGGCCAATATTCAAGTCCGGGAAATACAGAGAACACCACAAAGATATTCCTCAAGAAGAGCAACCCCAAGGCACATAATCGTCAGATTCACCAGGGTTGAAATGAAGGAGAAAATGCTAAGGGCAGCCAGAGAGAAGGGTCCGGTTACCCACAAAGGGAAGCCCATCAGACTCACAGCAGATCTCTCAGCAGAAACCCTACAAGCCAGAAGAGAGTGG